>PVIJ01006674.1:0-41217 GCA_004024925.1 Scalopus aquaticus
CTACTGTACTGAACTGGTCTATTATTTTGAGTAGTTTTTCTATGGAGTTTTTAGGGTTTTGTATATATATTATCATATCATCTGCAAATAGAGACAGTTTAATTTCTTCTTTTCCTATTTGAATCCCTTGAATGTCTTTCTCTTGTCTAATTGCTCTGGCTAGGACTTCCAGTATTATATTGAAAAGTAATGGTGAGAGAGGACATCCTTGCCTTGTTACTGATCTTAGGGGAAAGGCCTTCAGCTTCTCACCATTGAGGATAATATTGGCCGTGGGTTTCTCATATATGGCTTTTATTATGTTGAGGTATGTTCCTTCTATCCCAAGGATTTCAAGAGCTTTTATCATAAATGGGTGTTGCACAAAGAAGTCAATTCTTAAGCAATCACAGTACTTAGTAATATAATTGGAAAAGAGAGGACATACATTTTGTCATCATAATTTAAAATCATCTTAAGAGATTATTCTACAGGGCCTCTAAATGATAGCATCACAATTAAGCTGAAAAAAAAAAGTTACCAGAAAGTGGGACTGATTTCAGCACAGAGATAAACTTCTGGATGAGTTGTGAAAGAAATCTTCTTTCTTGATAGGCCCTAAAAATCAAAGAGATGACGCTGACCGAATTATACGTGAAAAATATTTACTTCAAAAGTAAATTTCAAATGTTTAACAAGCCTTTCTTATAACATTATTACATTTCTGCTCCAAAACCCATTCTGTCTAATTAATATATCATGAACAGACAGCTTTTTCTTTGTAAATACAATACTACTTGAAGAAAAGAGGAGCCCCATTACTGACTCAGAAGGCCAGCTAAAAAAAAAAATAAATCCCAAAGTGAGATATTAAAGGTGACTGGTGAGGTCAAAAAGAATTTCAGTTTTGAGTAGGAAAGGGGGAACTAAAATCCAAGTGGGAGCTACAAAGACTGAATAAAATAAATACACTTAGACTATTCTCCTAAGTGAAAGAAAAAATAAGGTGGGGCTAAAAGGAATTATCACAGGCTCAAGGGAAGTCAGTCCTGAACACATACACACAAGCAGAGAAAAAGGGAGTAGAAAAGAGTAATTAAATATGAAGAAAGAAAAAGGATTTCTAGGGGAATAGCTGTAAATTAGGAAGAGCAGTACAACAGGTTAGCACCAAAGAGAAGGGAAACCTCTTAGAGCGTGCAGAACCTTTCCCTGTGTCCTACTAATAGCACTTTGTTCCTATTGAAATATTCCAAGCACAGACTTTTAACCAACAGATAATAAATATTACTATTAAAAATACCCCATAAAAGCTGATGACTGAAATTGTATACAGTAAAATTTGTTGTTGATGAAAAATTTTTGTAGATCTGACCTGACCTATTCTTATAAAAACTCCTCGACAACAGCTAAAAAGCACAAATAAAAATATGTTAATTAAAGACAAAAGAAAAACTCATTTTTTTGTTAAAATATGTAAGAGTCACGCCTGTCTGCTTCTTTAATCCTTAAAATTAACAGGATCAAATTTTTCTTCTCAGCATGTATCACCACATGATATACAGTATAAGTCATCTGTTAATTGTTGTTTCCCCCAACTAGAATGTAAGCCCCACAGCATAAAGCAGGAATTACTTCCCATTTTGTTCAGTTACAGTTTTAGTACCTAGAATAACACCTTATAAAATAATAAACAACCAATTTTTATTGAGTGAATGAATGAATTATGGTTGGAGTATATATGTCATTAAGAGTAAGGGTATAAGAAGAAGAAAGAATGAAAGAAAAGGTATATTGATATCCTGAAGGTTGTGAAGAAAACTGAGACCATCCAATTCCGACAACTCTGGACAATGGGCAGGGGGAAGGACAGTGATACACTTACCACTGGGGCAAAAAGTAAAAAGATGGTGATCATGTGATTTCCTTAGACCTTTGTGAAAAATATTTCTGGGACAGTCTAAGTAAGTAAAAGCATCTCTTTGTTGCTTGTTTCAATAATATATAAAAGCAGCAGCAACCGGTCAATATTATTTAATATCCACAAACCAGAATAATAAAACAACATGGAAAAGATTTGCCAACATACTGTTCTCTTGCTTCTGGATCCATTTTTTCATCATTCTTTTTAATCAAGTTCCAGAATTTTCTTAGCTTAGGTGTCTTTTTTAACTCTAATTCCAATCGTGCCTGAAAGAGTGATATATTAAACCATCACTAACCCAAGTTCACAAGGATAAAGATCAAGTGAAGATTTTAACTTCAATAATTAAATTTCTATTTAATTTCTAAAATTAAGTATTTAAGTCTGAAAATATGAGCATTAACACTTAAAAGCATAATCCCAATTTAGACATTTAAATAAGAAGGATGCCGTTAAATCTCTAAAAATGTAGACTCTAAAAAGAAACAGTTATTATCATTTATTCTTTTTTTTATCACCAAACTTTATAACAAAGATGCATTACTTACAAACCCTTAAAGATAATATGTATATTTTTGGCACACTTGTTAGAAATTATGAACATACAAATTAAAATAAGTTTAAAATTATTTGAATTAAATTGTATGCTTCTAATTTATTACTTTCCTAATTCCCTATTATACTTCATAAAATGTTATTTCATTTTTAAAAAGTATAATCATTAAAGTTTGAAAAATATGGGATTAAAGCCATGAACCTAACTACCATCACAAGCAAACAAGCACGCATCTATGTTACCATATTCTCTTTTATAGCACTTATCATTTTCAAACTTAGTGCTAATTATTATTATGTGCCTGCTTTCATCCCTGTCAACTGAATGAACTTCCATATGTGATATAGATACCCACATATCTATATCTGTTTCCATAGGAAACATAATTCTGAATAAAGTATTATACTGAAATTTGATAGTTTTAACTTTACTCCCTAAGATCTGTTAATTGGACTTAAATACTTGCACATAAATACTTGCAATAAAGACCTGGTGAAAAAAATGAAAGCAGTAATATTAAACACAATTCAAACCTTCTGCTATAACCATATATACTTTCAAGGGAAAGTACAACTTCAAGTGTGCACTTAGTTTCAGTCTCTTCAAAAACATACACAAGGATAATAATCATTTTTTGCTAAATTAAACCCCCTTCTCTATAGGTTTGACATATAGTACCTTATTTCCTCTAACAATATTGAAAGTAGGTTAAACATCTTTTAGCCTGGGCATAAAAACTTGAGAACTAAAAAATACTACACTTACAGTAAGATAATGCAGAGTATCTTGATAAATTTTCTAAGCAGGAAAGGGGTTTTTAGCTACCATTTTTACATCCATATTAAAACTACAGTCCAAAATTACATTTTCTGCTTATCACATCTATGGACATAAGTTTCTAACATTTAGGTACTTACAGACTGTAAGCCCATCCACATTGGAAGGGAGATAAGCTGCTGTACTTGACTACGTATCAAGTCTACTTCCTGTTTAAGGTACAAAGAAAATAAATTTATAAACACACCAGCATTTTAACCCAAGTCTCTATATAAGGAACACACTCCCTTTATAAGTCCAGGAGGGAAACCATGCCACCGATACTTTCAAGTCACTGACAGACAGCACAGAGCAGGGAGAATGTTATATTGCATAACACGTGCAACACCCACATTTCCAGCCGAGGTGAAGGAGACCCTCTACCTTCTTTTTCAGTTCTTATGGTCTAAACAAGTGTCCATTTTGTGGTGTTTCTAGTGCCACTTTTTCTCAGTTTTGTGCTTTTTGGTGGTGATTTTCCTATTTCAAATAATCCCCAAGCCCAGAGTTGAAGTGTGGTATAACAGGCACAAGAAGGTTGCAGTGTGCCTTAGGGAGAAAATACGTGATGCATATTTTCAGTCTAAACTAAGTTATACTGCTGTTGGCTGTGAGTTCAATGTTAATGAATCAACAGTATATCTTAATAAGGTGTCTTCAAACAGAAACACACATAAAACAAGTTATTTATGATCGGTTGATGAAAATGTTGTGACTAGAGACTTGTAGAAACCTAATTCCATAATGCACCTAGTAGCTATGATTCAGTTTTACCTAATTCAGTGTTTGTAACTAACTTACAAAACACAATTACTTGCATATTAATGTACACTAAAAAAAATAGTTAAGCCTTTTGGTAACAAAAGAATAAAGCATTCAACATTAAACTTTTATGATAATGACACCTAATACGAGGCTATTAATACTAACTAAAACTTGTTTCAGGTCAAGTTCTGATAAGAACCAGAGTTATTTACATTTCTATTTACTCAGTTTGTCAAATGTTAGAGCTAATAGTGATACCAGTGGGGGGGGAGGCATCATAAATCATTCCTATGCCTTTACGAGATCTATGGACAAGGTACATGGACACAGGTAATGACCGTTCATCTATCAACACTCAGTCTTCAGGATCAGAAAGAACTCTGTGCATTCCCCTGCATGAGTCTAAGGGTACAATCAATTCAGAAACTTTTTATCTTTAATAGGTATATTCCTTCAAATACTCACAGTAGGGAAGCACAAATGAAATATTATTGTGCTTTTTAAAGATAACATTATGAAGGATGAATATGTATCATATAAAACATAAGAGATTTCAAAAGTTTATCGACAGTTGCCCTTAATCAATCAACTTAGCATATGACTTGCCACTGATTTGCCAGTTGTGCGCGAACCATGACAAGAAGAAATGAATGTAGGTTTTTGTGTGCAATTTGTGGCACAGAATTCATTACTGAAAGCTCATATTAACCAGACTCTCTGTCTCTTTGTATCACTGTGCTCTACACCTTTGGAAAATTTCTATTCTCATCATTTTTCTTAGGACTTAGAAAAAAGGAAAGATCAAGTTCAAATGTATTAAAAAGTGAACATATCTTATTAAATGGCTTTATAAGACTCAAAAAAAGCTTTGAGTATTATCCTTATTCACCACCAGCATGGATGAGGAACTGGCTACAGAGACAATCTGATCTACATTCAACTTTAAAGAGCAAGAAACTTTGAAATTTCCCCCAAAAGATAAAGCAAAATTACCAAGCTATTGAAGCAATGATCAAGAAAAAGCAGTAAGACTGTCTGTTCGTGGAGTGAAAATTCACCATCAGTTTCAGCTAATGCCGCTTTCAAAATGCACTTGAAAAAGAATGGAAAATGGTCTGGTTTCTTCTTAAAAGTCTGAAAAGAAAAAGAATAAAAATTCATTTTGAAATGGCTTGTTCACCTCTTTTTTGCTCTTGAACAATGGTAAGCTTACTAGGAGTCTATTAGCAAAAGAAAATAATTACAAAAAGATGATTAGTTTATTTATAATTACTGATATTAAGTCAAATAAATATAGGTCTCTGTCAGGACCAAGAGAGAGTTGCAGAGACCTGCTAATGAAAATTAAATGACTTTAATTCCTTTATTCCTTTGTGGATTATGACCATATTTAGGTTTGGCTTTATTTCCTATTAGGGAACTGAAGTGCTTTAATTCTTTTGATATTAAAAAAAAGAAATTAGCAAAAGTTATAGCTTTCCCATTCTAATCCAAAGGGCAACCTCTCCTGTTTTGTAGTAGCTCTTTAATCTGAACATATAAATAAATTTAAAAATAATAGTGTAATATATTCAAGCCTCTTTGCTTCTCTTCCTCACCTAATTACTGTCACATCTCTTCTTTGAAGGACTTGTCTAAGTGCTTCAAATGTGTGGTCTACGGGAGTGGTCTTCATTCATTTCTCTAAAGCATCCACAGCATTCCATGAAGATATTAGCACTGTGAAGTTCATGGACTCTTACCAACCCTCAACTCCTTTTCAATGTGTTCAAGGTGACCTTTCCTTTGTCCCTTAAAGGCAGTTTCGAGTTCTAGCCTCATTCTTCCTCTACAGCAACCTCCCTTTGCTAATGATTTCAAATACACACTTTCAGTTCAGACTTCTCTTTCTATAGTTTGTATATTCCAAAGGCAATTTAAACTCAGTATATCCAAAACTCAATTCAACAAATGTGTACCTTTCAAAGTATTCCTCAACTTTCTATTACCTATCTAAGGAAGTGGCACTATTGTCAATTATATTCAATTGCCCAAGCCTGTTATTGAACATAATATCCTCTTCTAATGCTACTTTATTATGAAATCTAATCAAAATTCTACTTTCTAAATCTTTGTGTATGCTTTTCTCTTCATCTGTATTGTCATTTCTCCATTTCACATCCCAACTTCTACAGCAGTCTTATTACAATGTAAACTGAACAATTCATTTCTCTGGTTCAAAAAAATGTCCCCTTTTCCTTCCTATAGCATAGTTTGAAGCAACTTCAAGAAATCCCCAAGATCTCTCAAAAATACATAAGGCCTGTAGTTTACTTTGGGCTCTAATTTGCTCTAAGACTGCCATCAGTTAGTGAATATTTGAGATGTGTCGATGGGTTTATCTCAAAGTCCAACACCTCACTTTGGAGACCATTCCCTCAAAAGAAATGGTAAGTATCCATACCTTGCCTTCATTTAAAAATGTGTGACTGCGAGGGAAGAAATGTTTATGATAGACTGAGCATTTCAAGGAGGCCAAAGGAAACCTAGATTTTGGACCTCTACTGACCCAGCCTCATTTGCACTAGCACAAAGAGAAGATATCAGTCTATCAGAAATTTCAAAAAGAGAAAACAGATTCCAAATCAGGGACAAAGAGAAAACTGAAATTATCATATAATATTGTCTTGACTGAAAACATGACTTTATTCTACAAATATATATTCCCTGCTAAGAAATAAGACATGGAAAAATTCTCATTTGAGCCTGAGCTGTACTAATTAATGTAAATATCACTTTATCTTAGAGATGTCTTTGTAATCCATGTCACTGTTTCAAGCACAAAGTAGAAAAACAATTCCACATTCATAATGTCTAAGTCACAATAAATCAGTTTGAAGAAAGTACTGAAAGTGAAAAAACTAGTATTTTTTGTGCTCACTCTTTTTCTCAAAATTTTTTAAATTATTAAGTAAAATTCTGTTGTAAAAGCACTATTTATTATCAGTAAAAAGTTCTGCTACTTTGTAATGGCTTAAATGAGTACACTCTGTAAGATATGAAGTAATACAAATCTCACCTCCCATGCAGGGACATTTTCTCTGAACTTCTCATTCACCATACAGCAGATGGACATTAAGTAGGCCTTGCTGGATACCTCTGGAGAGTAATTCATCCAGAGATAATTTTCAAGATACTGGCTGCAAAGAGTAAAAAGGCAGAGACTATTTCATTAGTTACTGCCATTCATTTTAATATGTCACTCACCTGGAAAAGTAAAGTTATTTACAACTCTCTGAAAATACTTTCAAAATCTGTATTTCTAATTTGAGAATCCTTCACAAATTTACCTGTAATTTAAGTCACTGCTACCACAAAGGTATATATAGCTAATGTAGCTTTTGAGATACAGTCTTCTACTTTCAAGTAAGAAGATATCAAAGGCTACTGACATGTAATCACTATCATTAGAATATGAGTATTCTCTTATGCAGGGGTATGCATCAAGTGAAAAAAACAAGATATCTGACAATTATCAGCTCTAAAACAAACTGATATGAAAAGCAGCTTCATAAGTAACCATATCTGAGACATAAATACTAACATATATCATGACTAAGTGATTTCGAGAAACTAAGAAACTTAATCAAAACGAGGCTTTATAATACATAATTTACACGGCAACCAACACAAGTCAGTTTTCAGTATAACAGCAGTTTCCACCTCAAGACACCAAAATTCATATTTTAAGATTTGGGGGAAAATTTTCTTAAACAAATTTAAGTATTTATGATTTCCATAACATAACTTGGCTATTTCTTATTGTTCAGGGTAGTTACTAACATCAATTACGATACTGGGTTCTAAAATACTCTCAAACACTAACGAAATCAAGCAGGACATTTTGTGACTACTTTAATTCACTCCACAGAATTAAATATTCTAAACACTGCTATAGTGGTATACATTTTTTACTTCCTCTTATGTTTTAAAGTTCTGCTTACATTGGCATTTCCATGTACCTACTGTATCATCCCCTTATTTAATCTGCAAGAACCTAGGAAAGTGGAAAAGTAGGATTTTACTGAAAATAACAATCAGAAGATTCCAAGTGGGAAACTGGAGTGTTCTTTTCATAATTAAAATCCATGAAGCTTCATTTCATCCTTTTCTTACAAGTTAAATTCCATTTTCCTGCATTATGTCCTTTAGAACTTCTGTCAGCAATAGACTTAGCATTTGTCTGAAATTTCTTTATTTCATGACACTTAAGTGGTCATAAAATTCTTTCTAAGTTGACTTTTCCTATGTACTCGTCTCATTCTATTATCTTCTCTATTATTACAACCTACGGTCAATCTATTTGTCTTTGTTTTTTGAGCAATTAAATCTTGCTTTCTTCAGCAGATTTTAAGATCTTTACTCTGTCTTTGCTGTTTTGCAGTTGCTATGTCGAGTACTTTCAAAATCTAAACAAGGCATGTGCTTCAATGGTAGAACCTCTTTACCATCATCTCTTCTAAACAGATACTCTTCATTCTCTAAATCTCTTTTGAAATTCTACTGAATTTCTTCATTCCAGTCTGTATATCTTTTAATTTCTTTTTATATTTTTCACTTCTATTGCCTTTGCTATTATCTAATAAATTTCCTCTGATCTATATTCCAGTTCACTAATTCCCTCGGTGGCTGGATATAATCTATTTAATTTGTCCACTGATCAATGATTTTATTCCTCAAATCTGTTTTCCCCCCAAATCTGTCCATTTTTAGTGTTTTGTTCCTTGTTCACACATTCCTTTCTTTTTTTTGTACCCCTAATGAGGCTTGGGAAGGGGGGCAAGAGCATGTAATCCTATTCTTTGTTGTTTAACTAATTTTTGTTTATGGTGGATTATTATCCTAATGTGCTCTGTAATTTGGGATTTGAACTCATCTTTACCAGGATTTTATCTACGAGGAATTTTTCCAGTATAGCTGGAATACATATCCTTCCATAGTTATCTTTGTATTTGTTTCTGCCAAATGCATCAAGGATATCAAAGGTTTGCCGGTTTTCAATAGGAATGTCTTGTCTTAGGTGTTATCAGATTGCATGGCAAACACCAAACCCATTCTTTCCATTTTTTTAGATAAGGAAACTGAGGATATGAGAGTCAGTGATTTGCTCAAGGTTATACAGACAGAGATGATACACCTGATCCCAACTACACTACCTTTCTCCAAAATTAAGTATTGCTCAAGATCTCTGTGATGCTGTTTAAGCAACTGCAGCAAAAATAATTTATGTAATAATATGTATTTCTAGTAAGTTTCATCAGCAAAAAACTTTTTTTCTCAGTTTCACTCTCTTGTACCTAGCCACCTTCTGCATGCCCTCTTACTTTCCACTCTAGCAAGAGATCACTTATTTTCTCCCCTACAAACTTTAGAGTAGTTATGTCTGAAAGCTGACAAAGAAAAAAATAACACTTTCACAAAGAAGTTACATAAAAGCTCCTAATAGGTATCATCTCAATTTTTATCAGTTATTTAAAATCTTTCACTGTCATTGGTATCTGCAATCTGTTCAGAGGTTTCTCCTTCAGTTCTAACAGTTCTCTTGGCTTTAGATATTTGCCACGATGGTAGATTTCTGTTTTACCCTAATTGTATATCAGTATCCTCTTGATTTTTATCTGTCTTGAAAGATGGCATGATATGGTAGAATGGGATACTAATCTAAGGGACAGGTGGTTCCAATTTCTAGCTTTAGGGTTCTCCTCTACACAAGATTTTTCTTGTTATTGTGAGGATTAAGTGAGACCAAGTACTTAATAACATAGTTCTTAGGATACAGTAGGCACATACCTTACTAGTAAATTCATAACTATAACTTCAATTTCCTTCTTAAAAATTTTAAAACCACCTGATTTATGCCATTTTGTGAGGATCAAATCAGTGTAGGTAGGAAGTAACAATTGTCAATACAGAGACTCTAGCCTCTGATACAGATTAGACTTCAAGGTAATGTGGAAAGACAGGAAAAATCATGAGCTTCAGTATTAAGCATTGGCACCCCAGCTCTGCCTATAACATAAGTGTGTTATCTTGAACAAAGTATTTAACCTCTCTAATATCAATTTATTTTTCAACTATTTGAAAATGATAACATTTAGCAAAGGTTCTGGGAGGGCTCTATGTGAAATGGTCAACACTGTGCCAAGCACAAGAAAAGTGTTCAATAAATGGCAAACACTATTATCAACAGCAACGGTAGTCTGACCTGCAGGCTACTGATCACACCTGGCTGCAATACAACCAAATCTACCCTTATAATCTGAACATTGTATATTCTATTTTGTCTGAAATATTAACATTATAAGTGACCAGGTCAGAAGAAGGGTATCCTCAGAGCACTCCAATTTACCAATGACTATAGGGTTCAAAATTGCTAAGCACACTCTCTGGATTTGGGAACTACTCTAATAATACAAGTTACATTAATAACAGAGCATCATCTCTGAAAACTAAGGACATCATACACATATTCCAAAATTAGCGTGTCACAAAAATATAAAACTTCTAAAACTGAGTTATTTTCATAACCACTCAGAAAAATTAAATAGATATTAAATCACAATTGTCATCTTTAACTTCATCAAAGTAAAGGCTTTCAACTCACCTAAATTCCAAAAGCATTATCTTTCTGATTGCAAACCTAAAAATACAAAATAAGTAATAAAAAGGTTGAGAAAATATAAAGATTTCAGACTTGTAAAGGCAGATATATTTTGAAATCTTGTTTTAATATGAAACACTGATCTTGTTTTAACATGCATTGAAAAAAGCAAATTTTGCTTTAAATTTGTTTTGTTTCAGAGTCGTTTTACTTTACTTGCAAAAGCCAAACTAATTTTGAGATCCTAGCACTAATCATTTATGCTATAAGAATATTAAGAACTACTTGATTTATTTTCTAGGTACCTCCTAGAGAAAGAGGGTTGATGTGCAAAAAATGCATATTATGAGGACCTTAATATAAATATTAAGCCTATAAACTGCCTCATTTGATAGCCTACAAACAGTAATAAATCTTACATCAAGTCATTTCCCAATAATCAAGATGCTGTGAGCATATAACTCAGCAAAACAGCTTTCTAGTGTAAAAAAATCAATCACTGAAATTTTTAAATAAACATTACATTTTGTCAGTTACAGAAGTGAACTTACCTTTTTGAACTTGGAGATTTTGGGGGCAGAATACAATCAGTTCGCTTTATTTAAGTATTTAAAATGTGTACATGAGAAAATGGCCGTTAAGTGTACCATGATAAATCTTTTAAAATTAATTAATCATTTTAATTGAGGTGACTTTGGCTTACATTATTGTGGCTATTCTAGAAGTACAGAATCCCTCCATTAGGTACCCACACAGTAAAGCCCCCACTATAGTCCACCACCACATTCCACAGAGCTCCCTTCCCTCTTCGCTCTCTTACTGAGTCAGGCCAATGACTTCTTTCAGGAATGAAAAATAACATAGCCAAGTTTATTTAATATAAAAATCCTTGGCAGCTTTTAGTTATTAGCTATGTAAAAATTATATACAGGGCCTCCCTGGTGGCGCAAAGGGTTAAGTGCAGCACTATGAAGCTATCCAGAGCCACTGCGGCGTGAGTTTGATGCCTGGCCAGGGAGATGCCCACATGGTGTATCAGACCTCTCCTGCCTCACCTGCTACTCCCCTCGGCAGTGTATCTCAGTCAGTCAGCCTGTTCTGCTCCCCAGTCTGTCTCTAGTGAACCCTCTTACCACCCCACACCTCTGGCCTGCACCCCAGCTTGCATGCATAAATAAATAAATCTTTTTTAAAAAGTCTAAAAAATATATATACAAAGAAGAAATGCTAATAGTAAAAGTTTAAAGGAAAAAAACCAAACAAGCAATTACAATCCAGTGGAAAAAGCCTGTTCTAAAAAGAGGCAGAAAAGCAGTTCTGAAGGCTCCAGTTAATTTTCAGATTGGCAGATCCTTAATATACAGCGGTCCCCCTTTAGCCAAGGTTTAGCTTTCTATGGTTTCAGTTGATTGCCATCAACAGTGATCCAATATACTATCCACTATTTTTCAGAGATACCACATTCACAACTTTTATAACAATCTGTTATAAATGTCTTGTTTTATTATTAGTTATTGTTGTTACTCTCTTACTGTACCTTATTGATAAATTCAACTTTATCATAGATATTTATGTATGGGGGAAAAAAACTTAGTATATATAGGGTTCGGTACTCTCTGCGGTTTCAGGAATTTACTGGGGGGTCTTGGACCATATTTCTTGTGGATAAGGGGGGGACTACTATGTAAGAAAAAGTGATCCTAGATTATATCTACCCATTCATCTTTAGTTAAGTTTACTCTCATCATCCATACCCACCCCCAGGTCAATAAGCCATACATTATACATATGCTCAAATAGCCTGCTTCAGTGTAGATTTTTGCCAGATCATTTAATCTAAAATACTAGTCCCTGTTACTATACCCTAACCACACTTGATTTTAATTCATAGCACTTACAACCTGCTAACATTACATAATTGCATAACCCCCCCCCACCCCGCCCCATTAGACATAAGCTTCCAGGGCAGAAACTTTATCTGCCATGTTCACTACTATACCTTTAACATTCAAATGTTTGATATAAAGCAGGCTCAACTCACATCTCTCTCCTGAGCTCTACAGCTATATAACCAACTGCTTATTTTGCATCTCTACCTGCATGACTCTTTAGCACCTAGAGTGAGTTAATAATCTATATCCAATTCTATTGTCAGCAAGCAAAAGTCAGTCATGGCACCAATAATTACCTATCAACCTAAACCCCAAACTGGCATATCCTTGATTCTTCCCCCTTTTCCTAACCAACCAACTACTTACTACCTCTTTAATTCTATTTCTATTAAACTGATAACTCCTCTGTTTCACAACTTTCCAAGTAATCATTATCTTGAATTTTACTATAATAGTCACTGATCTAACTATCAATAATTTGCTGTCTCTTCCCCCTCTCCAAATTCTTTTTGTAAAATATCATCAAGATGCTTACGACTCTTTTTTGCTACCCATCGCTCCTCAAATAAAAACCAAAATCTTTAACATGGTTTATGACCTGAGTACTTCTACAGGTTCACAACTAGCCTCTGACTGACTACCATGGATTTATCTTCATAATATCTTGTAAAATTTACCTCCTAACACTAAAAATATCAAATCAGATTTTATAACATCTATGACATTCATAATATCTAACTCATGACCCAATCAAAACAGAAAAAAATATTTTCCAAATTTACTGACAGTTAGTTTCAGACAAGATACAACTTGGTTCCACTTAAACTCTATGTATAAAAATTAAACTCATTCCTACCTTGATTTGACAATCTCTTTTTCATATATTTCTTCAATGACCTGTTATCAAAAACATTAAAAATGGTTAATATCAAAGTTTTTTTCAGATTCCTAGTTGATAGTTTTCAATTACTGAAATCAAACAAAATAAGTTAGTTTGGGAAAGCCACTAAATGGTGCAATTGAAATAATACTTTAGAAATTTTTTTCTAATCTCATTCCATTTCTCAAAATATGAAAAAACAGAAAGCAAAGTAGTAGCAAAGATAAATAAAATGTATCTACATAAAGAGTCCAAGAGAGAATCATTAAAATGAACTCTTTGTAATATTTCTATGGAAAATAAAAATTCACAAGATTGGAATATTTTTTTAAAGCTTAATTTTAAAGTATATCAGTGTTATTAGAATCAATTACAAGTTGTGACAATGCGCTTTCTAAAGCCAGATAGAAAGCAAATTAAAAGTATAGAGATATGATAGAAGCAAATGCCAACTGTTACATGCAGTTTTCTAAATGTATTATGTATAAAGCCTAGGAATTTACATTCATTTGAGTTAGGTAAGTAGTCAGTTCCAGTAATAATAAATTAAACTTAAAACAATCTAAGAGTCTTCTAACAAGAAAATCCACATCTATTATATTTTAAAGATTAATGAAAATACAAAATATTACAGTAGAGTTTATATCTGGCTTGTGATCTTTATTTTCAAAGTATGATATATATTCCAAATTTTCTAAGATAAGTAATTATCAGCTTGAAAATCAGGAAACCGGAGTTTTAACTTCTGAAAAGACTATGGAACGCTTTTGTTGAATCAACTCTTAAAAAGAGATACAAAGAGAAATCCCATTTAAAAAGTACGTTGCAAACCAAAAATACTTACCTTTATATCAAAAGGTGATTTTTTCTTGATATGGGGAGCCCAGTATTTACATGCTAACTGAAAAAGTAAATAGTATAAACAATAAGTCACAGATTCATACCACTGTAAAGCTAGACAACTGAGATCATTCAGTGACCATCTGTTTCTTAACAGGGCAGTATTGGCACTGGGGAACAGAGTAATTCTACCTTCTAAAGGGACCTTAGGTTCACGAAGGCCAGTTAACAACCTTGGTCCCGACCTACTTCTAAATGCCAGTAATGCTCCAAACTGCTCCCTGTCTTTGTGATTTGAGAAAACAAAACATACTTTCCTAACCACCCTTAAGAAAACAAATAATAGGGGGAAGTTAGTAACTACAGTAAAGTTCAGAGCTAGGGAAACCCAGGTCTAGAAAGATTATGTGAGCTGACCACGATCACAATTAGTTAAATAGAATCAATACTAAAAAATCACATTCAAAACCTTCAGGAAAGTTGATTTTTAAAATAATAAATCTCTAAATGACTAGAACACATCCAGACACAGTTAAAGAAAGCGTTTAGGCACTCATACAATAGCTGATGGATAGATGACTGCATGGATGATGACTGAAAGAAGTAAAATCTGAAATGTTATCTCTTTTTGTTTCTTCTCTTCATTTTGTAAATAAATCTAAATAGATTACCATTTGTATTATTAATCATTTGATTGCTTATCTATCTTTCCTTTTTAACAGGAACACTTAAGAGATGAGACTTTTATGTTATTTTTGCTTCTATGGCAGAGTAGCTGTCACAGTCAATTCACTTGAAGAGCCTTCCAATCAGTGAGGACATCTGCCCTGAGGAAGCCTCTTGACAATATTACACTAACTTACATGACACTTTCTAAAATTATCAATCACCCTCTAACCAACAGAAACTACTACTTCACCCCCAACTCTTCTGTGTTATCCTCATGTCCTCATTCTGATCCTCATTCTGATCATTCAGGACCATCACACAACCCAGCCATCTTTCCCTTACATTAAACCTTTAAAAGAACTGAATCTGACTTGTTTTCATGGAGTCATAAATATGTAAATCCTGTTTTCTGATTCAAACTCCTGCTGTATATCTCTACTTCATTAACAATCTAATAAACATTTATTAAGCATATGTCAAGTCTCTATTTTTTCTCTAAGGGGTTCCTTTTCCTTGGGGTGGAACCTGTAACCTCTCTGACACTAACAACTGCAGGAATACCCTGTCCTCCCCCACATATAATCTAGTCTCAAGCAAAACAGAAATTCTTTCCATTCTCCAGTCAATTTTGCATGACAGCATAGATTTATCAAAATAAATCTTACTGAAGGACAAAAAAGAAATAAAAATACAGTCACTTACAAAAGTGAGGTCACAATGTTCAACAATCTGATCTTTAAATTAAATATTTAACTTCTAAATCTCATTAATTCAATAGTAAAATTTAAAAAAGAAGAGAAAGAAGCAAAGGAGGGGGAGGAAGAGTAGTCCAAGATGTCCCCCTCCCTAAAAACACCACCTCCCCACCTTTCTATTTTGGGTTCAAAGTCAATCTCAAATGGTACTTTCTCAATGAGAAAGTTCTTTCTGGAAATTTTTTCCTGAGGCAAATGCAGCTACTTTATGCTTTGTGCTAAAAACACCTCCCTCACATCTCTATTTTGGTATGTGTCACACCAAACTATGATGAGTTCTATAAGTCTCTTTAAAGTCTCCTTCCACAGAGTATGAACTCCCTAAAAATAAAGGCCACAGTTTATTCATCTTTGTAGCCTACAGGAGCCCAAAACAGTATTTGGCAAATATTAGGCATTACTATTTAGTGGCACATGCCCTGGTATGTTGATTCATTAATTAGTTCATGTATTCTTCCAACAAATACTTATCAATGTGTGGCCAGTATAATGCTAGGTGCCTCAGCTCTACAATCTAATGCAGGGTACAATAAATTCTCTAGGATATTTCAATTGTTCTATCGCTTTAAATATCATCTTGGGTCATCTCTCTTGGGAAGAGAAAATACTTACTATAAACAGAGACCATATCACACAATCCTTTGAAGGATTCTGATCACTACCTGAAGGCCAACTAGAATTCTTTAAAGATGAAGAAAGAGATGACCAGATTGCTTTTGCATAAAATAACTGACAGCAACATGAAAAATGAACGAGAAGAGAGCAAGAGGAAAGACAAGAAGACAGATCAAGATGCCTAGATTTAGGCAGAAAAAAAGGTGGTGCAACTTGGTTTACTGTAGAGAGATGCAGAGAAGCAGACAGATTTAAAAGATATTTAGAATGTATAAATGTGTTAGGGGAAAGGAAGAACTCTCCGTGACTCCTGGATTGCTGCCTTGGCAGATCTGCTAAGACAGAAACAGAAGACAGAAACAGGTGAGGTAATAACTGTCTGCACTGAACTCCTTGCACTCTTACTCAAAACCTAAAGCGGCAATAAAAATTAGGAATGCGGTGGAGGGCTACAGGATTGTTTCCCCATTCCGAGTCAACCGTGGCTCAAAATGTAATAGTGAATAGGTTCTAAATAAACACTTTCCAACGACAAGAATTCTATTTTCAGAGACACATGTATTTGGAGAAGATGTCTTGTCAGATTCTGTCACTGCTCAAAAATCCAGGTTACTCCATAGCCAAGAAAAACATCTATCCTCCCTCAACAGTCAGGGCAGAATCACCTCTGCTACTAAACTTTCTGGGGGTCTCAGGAAGACGAGGGGTTGCTTTGGATTTATCGCTCCTGAGACAGGCTGTAATTGACAAAGCTCGAATAGCAGCTTCCTTTTTGTCTGTTTTCCCTGAAACATGAATTCCTGTGGGGCAGAACAGACTTCTTATCAAAGCGTCCTCTGCACCTATCCCGGTGGCTGACAGATCAGAAACTCAGTTAAAAGACTTGACGTCTACGAATTGACAAATGACTGTCTCCAGAACCGAGGGAAATTCAGTGTCTCTCCGCCACCGTAAGCCTTTGGGCTTCGATGTTCCCATCCCCTGACACTACACACTCGCCCCAGCGTACCTGGGTCACGAACTCCGCATTGATCTGGGACACTGTAGGGGCCACGATTTTCTTCGGCTGAGCGGCGGCCGCCATGGTAGCACCCTCCCTTCACTCCAGTGGAAAGGAAAATACCGCCCGAGCACCGCCGAACCGGATACGCTTTTTCTATGCGGCTGCTACCGCCGCCTAACCCTACGATTTAAGAACTGTTGGCCGGGATAGCGTCGGCTCTCACAGTCCCAAAAAGAACGCGAACTACAGCTAGTACGTTCCCTCGGAAGCGGAACAGGACAGGCCCGGAAGTCCCTGCAGGTGTCAGCTCTGAGCTAGAGAGGCAAATGCTTCGACCTCCCCCGCACGCGCCTCCTAGCGGGAAACAGAGAGAAGACATCCTGCTGGTCCCCGCGGGCTCCTGATCTGCCAGGATCATGTTGTAGGGTGAGTTTTTCTCATGGTTGCGTGGCGGCGGGGAGAGGTGGAGTTTCTTTCTACCCTAGAAAAAGCAACGGTGAAAAAAACAAACAAAAAACCATATCGTTATCCGGCGTTTGGTTTTAACTCTATTTATGGAGGTACAAATTGGCAATGAACTTGAAAACTGCGGAAAGGAGGTGTATTTATTATTGAAGGCAACGGGGACACCGATGATTGAAAATCTGCTTTTGGAAAATACCTTTTCAGTAGAACATTAGATGGTTTGGAGTAGGCCCATAGAGATGAGAATACCAGCTTGGAGGTTATTGTCAATCTAAGGCAAAAGTAAAATTAGGTCAAAGATTGTGTTCTGGCAGTAAAAATGACGAGGGAATAAACATGAAGACACTGAAAATGTAGAATGAAGAGAAATTCATCTTAACTAATTGAAAAAATAGTAGAATGATAAAGCACAATAGAGAAGACGTAAGATAGAATAAGCTTAAAAAGAAAAGACGATTCCATTATACAGCGGTTCAGTCTGAGGTAGTAGGAGGTATCCAGGTAAGTGACGAGAAGTTTGCCAACATACTTATCTATTAAACTCGTAATTTATCTTATGATTTTATAACAAATTAAGTCAATAGGCTTCAGCTCTACGGTGATTTAACCATGCAAGTTTCTAATTTATAATACCTAGATTTATGACAAAATGCGGTGTCATGATCTCTTCCTTCTTTTCATGTTACTTTTCTTAGCTAAGTTTTTGACTGATGGATATGAATATTCTAAAGTTATGTGTATTTTAAGATTTTTCATTTCTTTTACAACTATTCTATAATGTTTTGCAAGTGAGGAAGAAAGCAAGCAAAGGAACCACATGATATAAAAAGAAGAGTTTCAGAAAGTGAAATTGTCAATAGTACCAACTCCTGCTCCAGTTACTCTGGCCAAGGTAATGTTATGCATTGACTGGCTTAGATTTATGTCAGCCAACTTTGAATAGTCCTGATGGAAAGGGAGAATTGAAGCTTATATTGGTCATGAACCACTGCTGAAGATGAACTTGATCAGTGTGTCCAGACCACTTGGCTGATGCACTGCGAAGGGGAAAAGATACTGTGTTTTCAACTAGTGATGCCCACTATGATGACCATTGATAGAGTAGATCTCAAGAGGTGGTGAGTAAAATATTAGGTCAAAGAAAAAAGGACTAAGAAGTTAGTGAGAAGTTAGTGAAGAAGCAATGGAGGATATAGGTGTAAAATGAATTTTCAACAATTCTGATCATAAAAAGAAAGAAGTAAAATATGACAAAACTTAGTATGACAGATAAAACTAGAGTTGTTTGCTTTAACTACTCTCTTTTTAAGCTAGGTGAAATGAACATAGTTGATTGCCTAAGTTCTTCCTTTCTATTTCCAAACAAAACTTAAAATTTGACCAGTATGCATATCATCTTCAGGCAACCGTATACTTGAGAAAGATAAGTCCAGGACTAAGTAATCCTATCTCCCTAGTCAGTGATTGATTCAGGAGTGTACCTGTGAAGCAATTCTGGCAGATGATAGGGTAAGGTTTGCTGTAGGCTTCTAGGAAAGTGGTTTCTTCCTCTTGTGGGAATTTCTGGATCTCTTGCTCACTCCCTGTTCCATCCTACCCCTGTGAAGGAATTGTGCAATCCCAATTGCAGACAAAATATCCTAAAAGCACCAAAGGACAAGCCTTGTCATTGTGAAAGGCAGAGTAGATGAAAGGAGCCAGTTAACTATATGGTTTAACAACCCTAATGGATATCTCATCACATAAACCAATGAAGGTTCCTATCGTTAAGAGCAACTTGAGTCAGGTATTCTTTTTCTTACAGCCCAAGCCATCATAAATGTATTGGGAACACGTGGACTTTTCTTTTTCAGGCAGGAGAAAGGAACCAATGGAGAGGAAAAACAAAAGATATTTTTTAAAAGATGGGGCTATTGATGAAGTTTCTAAAAGAGAGGGAGAAAAAGCAAGCTTCAGAAAGGTGGGAGAACATTATTGTTCTGAGTATATGGTGAGACAGAGGAGTAAATATTAAGAGACATTTTTGGCTGAAGGACAGGGTTTAGAGAATTCATGTTGGGTTGGCTTTGAACTCAACAAATTAGAAGGCAAATTCATCCCAAAGGCAAATGAAAGGGTCTAAGAAAATCTATGATTTAAGGAGAATGTAAAAAGGTTTGTAATAATGGCTTCATTCGTTCCTCCTTGCATTCAGTATACATTTGAGGACATAACGATATACAATCTTAAAAAGATAATATATGAAGCCCTCTGTATAAAACATTAAGAGATGCATTTCCTTGCTTTCCAGAAGCATGTAGTTTAGCTCCGTGGTTTTCAAATAGCTTTAATACAGCAGCAGTTGCTAACCGGTATAATACAAATTCTCCCACCCAACCTGACACTGAATCAGAAACTCTGAGGATATGGTACAGCAATCTAAGCTTTTAACAAGCCCCATAGGTGATTCCGGTACACCCTACTTGGAAAACCACTAATCAACAGAACCAAGTAATAGACTTATAAACAAAGAGCAGTGGGAGCACAGGAGATAGAGTGCTTGATTAAATTTTAAGGACTTCCAGAGGAAGTATTTAAGCTCAAACTTCCAAGAGTATGTTTGCCAAAGTAGATGCAAAATATTACACATTCTATATTCCATTAATACCATTGAATCACTTTTCTTTCCAGTTAAATTCTTTTTCTCTTAGTGTTAATAGAATTCCAGCAGTTAGCCACAGAATTCTAAGCCTTTCTATCTGGCAATATATATCTCTACAAGATAGAAATGAAATGTTCCGTCTTTACCTGCAGCTTCTAAAAAGCAGATATTCTGCATCCTAAGTGTCCCTTGCAAATGTTATTTTTAACAAGTCTTATAAGATACCCAAACTTGATTTCAGAAACTGTTCCTATATCATTAAACTGTCTAATTCTAGTTGGTTACCTTACCTAGGTTATAAATTGGAATGCTTTCCGCAGGTCAGTTTTAAACACTGGTTTTCTTCCATAATCATGAAAAAAAAAAAAAAAAAAAACAACCTGACCCAACAAAATTTCTTCAGTTAACAGAGTGTAAGATAATTTAATACTAGGTGGGCAAAATGAAGGCAATAAGAATATATGTATCAAATGATCAGATTCTATATTCTTGAGTGCAAACCTGGAAAGATCAGGAGTATAAATGAGTAAGCAGGTAGATCATATGACATGCAGTGAAATTAACATGTTCTTTTGTAGGTGATAAGGACTTATCAAAGTATTTAATATGAAGGAAGTACATGACTAAATATCCATGTTAGGGCCTCCCTGGTGGCGCAGCGGTTGAGTGCTGCGCTGTGGAGCTGCCAGCAGCGCACGATGCCAGTTCGACTCCCAGCCGGGGAGAATCCCACATGGTGTGGCAGACCTCTCCTGCCTCGCCCACTGCTTCCCTCAGCAGTGTATTTCTGATCTGCCTGTTCTGCTCCCCACCCTGTCTCTGGTGAACCGTCTCGCCGCCCCACGCCTCTGGCCTGTACCCCAGCTTGTATGTATAAATAAATAAATCTTTAAAAAAAAATATCCATGTTAGGAAGTTCAGCGTAGGTCAACTGGAGTGGGCCCAGGAAAGCAACTCGCAATCAATGCCTTGTTCCAGTATTATGTGATCTTCTTTTTTTCATCAAAAACAGTCCAAACTGTGTAACTTGAAACTTTATTTTTTAAAATATTCTGATGTGACTTTTTCAAGAATTTAAATCACCATCTACTTTCCTTCAACACACATATATTTTGTCTTGAAAGTGCAGGCTCTATTGCAGTGTAAAACAGAAACACTAACTCATTCAAACTTCATTAAGTTATCATGCTATAGCCTGGAAGTAGCCAAACAAAAAATTCTTCTAATTCTCTTTAAAGATATTTGTGAAGTTTATTTTTTCAGAAAACCAGTCATTGATTCAACAATATTAACATTTTTAGCATGCAGCAAATCATCACTTAATGGCTAATGCTTAATGTTATGGATGTATACAGTTTATTTTCATTCCTATAGTTTCCACAAGAAGCTTGCAATGATATTAAAAGTAAATATGTATTTTGTTACAGGTACTTCAAATAGCACTACAGTACATCTTTGACAAAATTTTTACAGTATTCCAACTTTCAATATGAAACAGCTTAAAAAGGCATGGGCCAAAAGAAAGTGTATCACTTAGGCAAATAGTCTAATAATCATACAAACACAACACTGTTAGAACTCTCTCTGTTTGGGGTATGAAAGGAATATATAAGCTATTTACCTCAAATAAAGTTCCATAAATAGCTTAAGAAAATTCCAAAATATGTAATTTTAGACAACTTAAGAAAAAAACCCTTGAACCTTTAGTTGTGGAAAATATGAACTATTTCTTGCTTTTATGTAATTGATATGTTTTTAAAAAAAAGTTCAAATTCTAAAAATGATCATCTTGCTTACTCTAGAGAAATATCTCAAGTAAACCTAGAGGTCCTTTTAAAACATGATTCTTCAGAACATTTATACAACATTGGAATTCACCTGTATTGTCATGTTTTGTCTCTGTAAAGTAAACCCAAGTTTCTCAAAAATCACTTGTAAAAGTAAGCAGATCAACCTCCTCTTTCATTGCCCCCACACAGTTCTTAGAGAATTATGTAAATTTACAATGTTCATTTATCCATTCTCAGTAAAGGGATTGTCACTATATTTAAGTGTGCTAGGATAAATACCTACCTGTTCTTTTCATCTTAGAAATATAATGGCTGTTTTCTTGCTAGAAAATGTCATTCTTAAAGATTTTATAAAAAATGTCAAATATGAAGGATAATTTGTGACTATAAGTCTTTTGTAGTTCAGGATTAGGTGAAATATTTACCAAATCATGACAATACTGTTTAGAATGGCATTCTGAATTCTCTAAGCAACTTTTTCCTATATAGGAATAGTTAGCTTACTAATGAAAATAACAGTTTACTAAAAATCAAAACAAAATTCTTCAGCATTAGTCTTGAAAATACATACAGGAATAAAAACTAGATCGTCACTGCCATCTGATCCAACTTAACAGAATAAGTTATAGAACCACTTAATTCAAAGTTTACTAAAGCAGATATATAATTTTTGTAGAGATGCAGGTGTATAGATGAGTCTTAAATCTACAACAACCGCTGTCAAAATCATTAATAATCTCAATCCATTAATAAGCAAATAGAATTGCATTTACTTCTCTTAAAACACTGCACACCTATTATTAAAGATTATGGCACTTGGACAATAAACCTGGTAAGTAAACATGATAAATTTATAGAGATGCACCCTAGTCTCTTATAAATTCTTTTGGGAAAGACAACTACAGGCTGGGCACAAAATCAATTCTAATCACCTGTGGAAGAGGAGGTGATACTCCCCAATTCCTAGGATAGCTTAAAAAGACCCAATAAAAATAACTGCATGATTTTTCTCATCCATTTTCACTTTTATTGCTCTCATATATTTTAAACTTACGAGAATAAGTTTTACAATAGAATTTGGGCCATACGTAGACAAAATTATGCTTTCATGCAAAATATAAAATAAATGAAATATTGTAGGGCTATTTGCTGCAGTAAAAAGCTGATTTCTGCCTCTCAAGTCTTTTGAACATCTTAGAGATGACATGTCTCCAGGAGTAATTCTTTTTCAAAAAATGAGTAAGGCTGAATTATTTGTACCACATCTTGGATAGATTAACACCTTCCACACAGCCAACATATATATGATTATTTTATGGTACCAAATCACATTCTTCCCTCTAAAAATCAATTTGTTTCTAAAACATCGTTAATAGTCTTATGTGTTTTACCTTTCTCCATGTAGGACGAGCAAATGCCTATGAAATCATTTGACCTAATGCAAGCTATTTGATAGAATATATTTTAAATGATACAGGCTTTGAAAACAAGATCACCAGAGAGACCACAAATGTGTGAGGGGTTCTGTTAGTTACATAACCGAATTTAAGACAGCCACTTTGTCTTGTGGTCGTTCCTTAAAGTGAGTAAGTTGATGTCTCTTCCAGTGAGGAGCCTGTCTGAATGTTTTGCCACAAACTGAGCATTCAAATGGCTTCTGCCCCGCATGAATTAGATAGTGTCTTTCCAGTTTGGATGGAGATCTAAAACTTTTAGAACAAACACTGCATTGGTAAAGCAGGCCATCATTCCTCTCTGTACGCTCTGAATAATTACAACAGTGACTGTAATGGCTCTGCTCTGATTCTAGAAGTGCATTAGAGAGATAGGGCTGTCTGTTCTTATAGTGGGTACCAAGAATGAAATCCTCAGATTCTGCCTTAACTTTTATTTCTGATATTTGATCTGACTCTGAGATCTCATATTTTTGAAAACCAAGAGTCTGACATTGTTGGGAAGGATTATAATTAACATTATCACCTGGGTGAATGAAAAATTTGTTCAAATTTTCAAATTCAACTTGGCAAAGAGATCTTCTATAAGGAATCTTTTCAATATGAGTTAACTTATGTCTTTTCAAATGAGCTGACTGTCTAAAAGATTTCCCACAAACATTACAGCCAAATGGCCTTTGTCCAGTATGAATTAAGTAATGTCTTTGTAGTTTGGATACAGAAGGAAATACTTTCTCACATTTGTCACAAGGACACATCTTATGTCCACTATGTATGTTTTCACTTGGAACTGAAAAACCACACTGAAGCACTTTGCAGTTATCAAAGAATTCCTCACCTGGTGTACCACAGATAGACACGTCTTTATTATTCACTGCATTATCCATAGTTAACATGTTTTCTGTTGTTAGGATACCTTTCAAGTTTTTCCCCATATTTTGGCTCTGGATGTGCTTTTGCCACGAAAATGGCAAAGTCAACATTTTCTTTTTTTTATTGCCAACTGTTTTATATGTTCCACGGTTGCCAAGAGAACCCATGAACATTCTCTGGGTTTGTTCGGGGCTCTGCTCACCAGAAATAAGATCACAATTTTTCGAGAAACTGTTTTTAAATACTTTTTTCTCAGATCGAAAGTTATCTAATTTCTTACCCCCAGCACGTTTAAGCTTGGCCAAAATTTTTTTAACAACAGTTTTATAGTTGTAGCTTCTTTTGAGCTTGCTTGGAATTTTGCCACCTCTGGCAGGAAAACACTTGTGTCCATTGAGAATCTGCTCTGATTCAAAACACTCTTCACACTCTGGACATTGAAAAGGAACAATATAAATAGAGTGTATATCAAGTTGATTATTCTCCTCAGATTCACCTGTGTCACCATTTTCAAAACCATCCTGCTTTATATTTAACATATTAGGTAAGGGACATGATTCTGGACTCTTCACCTTTAAAGA
This sequence comes from Scalopus aquaticus, assembly GCA_004024925.1. Taxonomy (NCBI): domain Eukaryota; kingdom Metazoa; phylum Chordata; class Mammalia; order Eulipotyphla; family Talpidae; genus Scalopus; species Scalopus aquaticus. The sequence continues at coordinate 25,139 of PVIJ01006674.1, forward strand.
AAGAGTCTGAAAAGTCTTATTCCTAGTATGTATCTGTTTATGCTTCAGAAGTTTGCTTTGAATCTTAAATCCTTTTTGACAAAAACAACATTGAAAAGGTCTTTCTTCTGAGTGTGTGAGCTGGTGGATTTTTAAATGAGTTGACTGTCGGAAAGATTTACTACACAGAACACATTTAAAAGGCCTCTGACCAGTATGGATAAGTGTATGCCTATCCAGTTTTGATTGTGATGGAAACATCTTGCCACAGATTGTACATGCATGAATATTCTTTCTTTTCTTTGTAGAGCTGTATGAAGGATCAGGCTTAGAGCATGGATGTAATGCCCATCTTTCCTCTGTGGTGAAAGTATGATACATTCCATACACTGACTTTTCTTGCTTGGTTTCCAACACTCTTCTGCCATGTTTAACATCATTCTGGTAGGTTTCAGTGTGGAGTTGTTGATGCTTCACAAATGTCTTCAGATTCTTAAAGTGGCGTTGACAAATACTACATTTAAAAGGCAGATTATGAGTTAGTTGATGTCTCTCTAGATGAACTAGCTGCCTAAAAGTTTTATGACACACATCACATTCAAATGGCTTTTGACCAGTATGAATGAGATAATGTCTCGCTAATTTTGATGGTGTTTCAAAGTGCTTGAAGCAAATATTGCAAATATATGGCCTATTTCTAGGGAGTTTGTTGGTTACTGCACACTGTTGAATCTTTAGCATTTTAAAATTGTTTTCAGCCATCATATCCTTCAGTGGTATATTCTGATGAGCTCCATAGTGTTCTTAAACTCCAAAGATGTCTAAAAATGAAAAATAAAAATGTATTAATTTAAAAATATTTTATTCTTTAAGGGAAAAAAAGGGGGGGGGGAGGGCTCCCTGGTGGCACAAGGGGTTAAGTCTCAGCACTATGAAGCTATCAGCAGCCACTGCAGCACGAGTTCAATCCCAGCCAGGGAGCTAAGACACATGGCGCAGCAGACCTCTCCTGTCTAACAAGCTGCTCCCCTCAGCAGTGTATTTCAGTGGATCTGTCTGTTCTGCTCCCCACTCTCTCTCTGGTGAATCTTTTCACACCCCCCACCCCATACCTCTGGCTTAAACCCCAGTTCCTGTATGCATAAATGAATAAATCTTTAAAAAAATAAAAATATTTTATTACCATGAAAAGAAATAATTTACTTTGACTGAAGATATTAAGGTTAAAGGGGAATCTGGACTTTTCCTTTGTTTAAAGTTAAGCTAATAATCATTCTAGATGACTAGTTTATATTCATAGAATGAATTTCACACAAGAAAATCTTAAAATAAGTATATAAAAATCCATAAAATTTAAGCTGTATTTCTAATTAACTGAAGTAATACTATATAGAATGATAGGGGACTATACAGAATTTCATAATTAAATATACTTTTTAATTTCAATTTTTTTAGTTCACTATTAGAGTTATCAATTATTAGTTGCTTTATCATTTGGGCTAAGAAAAGTAAAATGCATAAGAATTAAAATACAATTGTGAAAATAAGATGTGTTTGATTTAATTATGCTACACCATGGATGGACATGATCTGAGACTGGAATGTTCCAATCTATCAAAGTCAGATTTCTGAACCACATCATTAACAGTATCTACTCTCAATTACTTCTTTGGATCAACAAAGACCACATGGCCAAGGGGGAGGAAATGTCCTGGAAAACCTAGGTTCTAGTCCTAAATTTGCCAAACATGAGCTCAGTGGTAGAAAAAAAAGTAGTACAGATTCCTCATCTCTAAAAGAAAAACATGCTTACCTGCCTGTCCATGAATCAAGTTATTGTGGGAATCAATGGAGGTAATGCATCTGAACATGTTGGCAAGCTGTGAAGTGATATTTAAATGTAAGGTATTATTCAGCACAACACTAATCAAATTTTAAAACTTCATCCTTATCTACTTAATATCATTTTTTAGGATGCTAACTAAGAGATTAAAACACTAACTTAGCTTACAGTTCTTTCTATTTCTCTTTTTCACTTTGTTGTAGAATTCTTAAAAGGCAAATAAGAAAACATGAGACCGATAAATTGGCTACTTAAATATTCATCTATGGCTAAGGAACTGAAAGTTTGTGTGGTTCATTTTTCAGACAATAAATACAAAGATCATTTTAATTTCAGAGTTAATACAAAGATAAAAACACAGGCAATTTTCACAACAATCTTATACCCTGTCTTCTCTTTTATCAGAGAACAGTTTTCTTCTCATCCTTCTATTACTTTTTTAAAAATAAATAATGGAGTCAGAGGGCTTTTTTTTTCAGAAGCTGTTCTAGCTCTTTCACTCTAATGCTAGTTGAAATCACAGTTGACAAATCCATCCAAACTTAGGGTGCTTCTGTCAGCTGATTTGACAATCATGCAACATATAAGCTATTTGCTATTTACTGTCTAATGGAAGACACCTTAAATACAAAATTACAAATATACTCACCGATACACACAGCAATATGAATCAGAAACAGAAAAAAATCATAATTTGTTTACTGAGTAAATATTTTCTACTAGTTGCTTTATTGACAGCATTTTTAAAACTGCATGTTACTATCTGTTAATCAATTGTGAAATCAATTTAGTGGATCATGATCAGCATTTTTGTTTAATGAAATTGAGTAGAAAATATCAGACTGCACAACAAACAGTAAGGGTAAATGCAATTTTTGAAAATTCTGTAGGAAGAGGCAAAAAAACTTTGTGAAAGCTGTTCCAGGCATACCTCTTCACACACCATTAGGCAGAGGAACCCACAATATGTCAATCATGTTATTCAAAGTGGCCAAGTAATCTATTAGCTAAGATTAGTGTTCATAGGAGTATCAGCAACAGTGTCTGGTTTTCTTTCTTGGTCTGTATAATTCCAAAATATTTATCAAAAAAAAAAAAAACTCATTAGAGGTTAAATGGAATAGGCCAAACAAATCTATGTAGAATAACTGTAAGCCACTAAATTAGTTAACGAAATACAACATAGAACCCAAATATCCATGTTCGCTAAATTCAGCTATTGGTGCTATTATGCATTTTTACAACACTGAGTCAGAGAAATTAAAGATGAACAACCTCCAAATCCCTAACAACTATAATAGTTATGATGATTAAAATTAAGTCACAAATCCAGTGAACTGCCAAGAGCTTGAAAATTTACTTAATTTCGACAATCAATTAGGTGGTCAATTGGCATCAAAATGAAAGTAATAATCAAACTTTTATTCACTTACTGCAACGGTGTAGGCAAAGGCAAAAGAAGTATTTGCTTCCCAGTGGTCCATTAAAGGGAAAAACACGAGGTGAGTGAGGGTCAGGTGGGTGTTCTGCACACATATATCTTACTGCGAAGGAGGCTCAAACAAAACACCTCTGCATCTTTACGGATCTGTGGGCCAGGGCAGGAGGAAAAAAGTGGAAGGAGTGGTAAGGTCCTAAGTAAAAATGAAGAAAAGTACCTCAGTAAAGGTCACCCATCCATACAATATGAGGTCCTGATGGATGCATCTGGCAAGTGCTTTGACCAAGGTCCTTAGCCTGGAGGTATGTCAGCCAGGAATTCTGAATAGTATGAGCATAGCTAGCTGGAGGAAAGGGGTAAGGCCTAGACTGCAACTCCCCCCAGAAAACTGACATGCACTGGCTAAGCAGAGTCTGGTATGGGAAGGGCAGCTCCCCAATCCTACTCCCACCTCAGGCCAATCAAGTAAAGACCTGAAATTGTCTATGATCAGGTCTAAAAAATCACACATTCGATTTTGGCCTGGAATCAGACCCAACTCCTATTGCATATTCTTCTTTCTCTTTAATAGTTTCTCTAAAACATTGTTGGGGAAAAAAAAATCCATACTAGCACGACACACATGACAACTATCTCTGGTTATAACAAGAATTGACTATGCACAGCTTCTGTGCCCAAAAGGTGCATTTGGTTGATCACTTACCACTAGCCACTAAGATTGAATATTGTTGCCATTTGCTTCCACACCATGTGGGAAAACACTTACTGAGAGTCCTGTATTGTTAGAAACACTGGTGGCAAGCGGTGATCTCATCTTCTATTTATAAGTGACAGCTCAGGGTTCCCCAATGGTACAAGTGCAGTCCCCCATGGAATTAGACAGGGTGCACATTAATTTGATAGAACTCCAAATCCCACTTCAGCTGATGCTCTGTGCTCTCAATTTACATTTTTTTTGGGTCAACAATTAAAAACAAACAAACCAATACTGCAACTTTCCCATTAGACTGAAAATTAAAAATACAATAGAAAATCTCAATCCGAAAATTATACTGACAACTGCAAAATACACTCCGTTGGAAGACTGTAAAAACTGATCTCAAAAAAAAAAAAAATCTAATGTTACTCCAAGGCTGAAAGCCCTTTATTTTCTGGGGTTAACTAACACCATTACAAGGACGTAAACAAGAAAGGAAAGACCTGAGGGAAACTTGGACAACTTTTATTTGGGGGAACAATCTCGGGTGGCACTGGACAGAGGACCCTGACAGCTGGACCTGCCCGTTTAACCACCCACAACAAACAAGCACCTCGAGGTCGAGCCGAGTCCAGAGACTAAAAATTCCCACACCAGAAGGGCAAGGGAGAAAACTGCTTTGGCCGCATCTGGAGAAAAAAATGCCATAAGTGATAGGACCCACAGCCCGGGGAAAGCATCCTCTCTCCACCTTCTTCGCAGAGATTTCCCGCTCCCCAAGAGACGCAGGCAGGAGGCGGGGAAGTGGAAAAAGAAAAGGAGCTGAGGTCGTGGCGCCCCAGTTCTGGGTCTCCGGACACCCTGGAGGGATGGAGGCCGGCCTCACCCTTCCCGGGGCTCGCTCGACCTCACACTCGGGTTCCTGAGGTCCTCCCCAACGCACCTGGAGTTGGCGAGGGCCGGGCAGCCGCGCATCTCAGGGCCCCTGTTCCGCGAAGGCAGCGAGCGCACGTCCGCAGGGTCGGCTCCGAGTCGGACGGAGCGCGCAGGCGCGCGGCTCGGGAGCGCCCAGGGACGCGGTCCGGCTGGAAACAGGCTCCCCCTCCCCAGGACCGCCCGGCGCCGTCGCCTCTCAGGCGGCCCGCGGGTCTCCCGGGAGAGGGACTCCTGAGGTGCGCCCCCAACCACAGCGCCACTCACCCCGCACTGCAGTTGCTGGGGAGAAGAAAACAGAGTGAAGAAGGGAGCTCTTCCCAGCTCGCCCCTAAGCCTCTACTAGGAAAACCGTGTATCCCGGACCAGTGGGCCCAAGGCCTGACTGAAAATTGGCCAGCCCAAGTTCAAAGACCACTTGGTTCGTGGTCTCTGACGCAGAGGGCGGGTGATAAACTGAGCGCCATGTATTAGGGACTGTCTGTGCGGCACGGTCCTCAGCCCTCTGTACATTGTCTAACAAAAGCACAGGTGTTGGGGGCTTAGGCTTGGCGGTCAGACATTACTAACCTCTCTTTCCCTGCCAACAACGGCAGGCCACTGATTGGAACTGATTGCGGCACCGGAGCCCCTTGACCGGGTAGATTTCGGTTGTCTACGAAGAACAAAACTCTATGTTCAGCATTTCTTCAGTTTGCTCTTATAACTGGATGGAAAGGATGTAAAGTGCTCGACACAATGCGTATTGCGGAATAAGCCCTCAAATAGCGACGATCGTTTATTACTGCTTTTATATGTAATACAGCGATTTTATGAAGGCATAGGATCCTCGTTTTAAAATGAGGAAAACAAAACTGAGACAAGGAACTTAACATCACACAGCTGGAAAACGATGGAAGTGAATCTGAACACAGGTAGTCTAATACTGTTACAGGGTAGGAGGAGGAGCCCCCTAGGACCCCCCATACCTGCCCTTAAAATGGGTTCTGCCAGCCTCGTCATCAAGAGAAAACATACTCTAGTGCATAAAACTGTCAATGGAAAGCAGCTTTAATGAAATTAATGTGCAACAAAGAGAAGAGAAAGAATATAGTTAAAATAGTTTCCAGTTAAACAACCAAAGTTACCCATTCCCTCTGGGTCAACACTAAGCCAAACCGTGTTGACCTAAAGCAGGACCTCTGAGGCCTGAAAGTCCTTGGACTTGCCACAAGTCAAAGGCACGTTCTGGTGGGGAACCACAGTAAAGGGGGAGAAGGGGCAAGTCTGGAAGGAAAGGACCAAAATTAAAACCGAAGTCAAGATACAGCCTGCTATTGTCAGCCTCCCCAAGCATCTCTCATCCATGTCACTGTCTCGACTGTCTCCTTCCATGTCCCCCAAGTCTCTGGTACAAATCCAGGGCCTCTGCACATGTCTCTCTAATCCAATTTCCTCTTCCAGGTCTCCTTCTTGATCCCTCCATCTTTCTCCTAACCAGGTTTTTTCCTCTCTCTCAGTCCTTTTCTCAGTCTTTTTCTAACTTCCCCTCCCTGCCCAGCTCCACCTTCCTTAGGATTGGGCAGGGAATCTGGAACCTTCCCCTTTCCTGGGAATTACCCTGTTACAATACCAGACATGCATTTTTAATTAATTGCTCTTCCTGAGTTATAGATACACATTTTATGGAGATATATTAAGGGATAAATGTAACTCAGTTATGGACTAGGAGGACACATTATTGTTGAGTAAGATGCTGAAGTACCTAATGAAAGTTTTAAGTCAATGGCTTATAGAAGAATTTATTGTGGATTTTTGCAGGTTCTGATGGTAACTTTCAGCTTAGAGGCAAGGAAATGAGAGCAAGTAACACGCAATATTTTCTAATGTAAGTAACTTTTTGCATTTTCAAGAGTCATTGATGACAAAAATTGTTATTTCAAAATTTTGGTACATGTTCTATTTAAAAAGGGAGATTTTGGGTAATGAAAAGTAAGTATTTTTGAAGTGGTGACATGACAGACTTTAATAGGAAATAAGCTTTGCTTTTCATGTAGCAGCCTTGGAAGAGTCATATATGGGAAAATTTAAAGCCTCTACTTCCAACAAAAGCAGAAATGGGAAAAGTAGGAAGAAAGGCTTTAGATGTCCTGAGAGCTAATCTCAGGGTGGGGATGCTGTTTATTCAGGTAACCCTTGGAGATCTACTTAATTCTGCAGGTTCTCCTGGGAGGTCAGTTCAACCAAATCATGCAAACAATTGCATCTGTCACCAACCACATAAATCCTTAGGAGAGAGATATATGCAGATCATAAGAGACTATTACCTAAAACCTGGGTCCAATGGAGGGTGTAGTACCTGCAAGATAAACAGGCCTTCGCACCAAGACCCTGGTTATAGAGTGTGTGCAATATAGTTGGGGTATAGATAAGCTGTTCTCCAAGGCTCTGTAGCCTTCTTCATAATCTCCCCAATTACCCTGACAGCTATCTCAGGAGCTTCAGGAAAAAGGGAGATATATATATATATTTTTTTAATATATATTTTTATTGTTATTTATGTCTTTTACATTTTGTATTCCCCTTGGGTAACCCACTACCAATTCACCTGTGATCCATCTCCATGGTCCCTTGTGTTCTTTTCTGTTCCATTTTGTGCCCTTACCCTCCCCCCCACCCTGCTGAGTGTCTCGCTCCTATTTTGTTTCCTTATAGTCCTGTTATAAGTGAAACCATTCGATATTTTTCGGAAAAAGGGAGATATTAATGTGAATAAGAGTCAATTGGAGGATTTCACTGAATAGTGATATTTGAACTGGGATTTTGTAATGAGTACAATATAGAAAACAGAAAATATGGGGACAGGATGGAACATACAGAGAGAGAGGGTAGAGTAACAAGGAAAAGTTAACTCTGCAAATTCCTAGTGTGTGTCTTGAGAAATTATTTAAACTTTCTTAACCACATTTTCCTCAACTTTAAAATGGAGGTGTCATTCATTAATCATTCATTTATTCAATGACATGTTATGCACTACACACAAAGGATTTCCTTCTATATACAAGTGAAATTGATGCTGTTGACTTCAATGTAGATTTCAATATAAAAGAAGATGTGTATGGGACAGGAAGGTGGAGGAGAAATACGTAAATCTCTCTGGGGGCTTCAGGTAGAGATAGTTTCTGAGCTGAGGTGGTAATGATCTATTTATCCATCCATCCATCCTCCAAATATTTGATTAAGCACTTGCTATATGCTAAGTTTTGGGTACTAGAGATAGACTAGTGGAGAGATTAAAAAGTTAAAAGTTCGTTTTTTCATGGATTTTATATTTATATATTGTGCATTTATGTGCTTGCTGAAGGAGACAGACAATGAATAAATTTGTTGAATATTGATAAGATGTGTTGAATATTGTGTTGAATATTGATAAGAAATTTTGGGGAAAAAATAAGCACAGAAGGGGTTATGAAAATTTGAGGGAGAGGGGTTATTGGCATTTTAGTAGATGACCAAAGATGACCTGACTGAATTCTGTGATTTTTTTTTGAGTTGAGACTTGGTAGAAATGAGAAAACCATCCCTGCCCATCTTCCATGTTTTGAGTATGTCCTGCTCACCAGACACTTTGCAGGAAGCTGGCAAAGGTTTTCTTACATATGTTTTAAAGGTTTTCTTTTCTTTCTTTTAATCTAGTAGACCATGGGAAATTATTGAAGGATTTTGATCATAGGTGTGACAAGCCTAGATTAGTCTCTTAGCTCACTCAGAAGTAATATAGGTATAAAGTCGATGAGGCAAAAATTAGACTAGCCATGCTGTCACTTAGGTTGTTTACATATCTTGGACATTGCTCCCTTTTGAAAGAGGATTTTCAAAAATAAATCTCCTTCCTATCATATATTTCCTCAAGAAAAATATTTGCAGCCTCTTAATAGTCTTTGCTCCATGGCTTGTGAAGGCAGAGTGATGGGGTGTGGATGAGGAGTGGTGACATGGGATCAAAAGGGAAAATAACTGTGTTTTACTTAAGGTGTTTGCACCACCTCCAACTCACAGGCTAGTTACAGTCTGATTTGGTGTTCATAAAATCTTTTAGTTTCTGCTTTTCAGTGAAGCTCCTTAACCATCCTTCTGTCCTGAGTGATAAAAATGTTGCAGTGTAAAATATTCTGGACTGGAAATCTTTGTCTTTGAGTGCTTTAAATTATCTCCTGCCATTCCATGCTTGCCAATATATTTTCCACTGAAAAGGTTTTCTTTAGATTAAATAATCAGAAAAGGTCTCTAAGATGACGTTTGAACTGAAATCTAAATAAAAAGAAAGAGCTGATAATGGGAAGAATGAAATAGTTTCAGGCAGATATTATAGCTAGTGCAAAGACCTCAGACAGGGGCCTTCTGTATGAGAAACAAGAAGATCAGTGACTTGAGAATGGGCATAAAGGAGGAAATAGTATAAAACAAAATGAGCTCAGAGAATGGGGCTTGTGATCACTGAGAAATGGAATGGAATGAACTTTGATAAAGGAAGCATTCAAAATGGAGTCAGGGGTCATTAGGAGATTAAAATGTAGGCATTTCAAAAATACCTGAGTGACTTGGATATACAACCATATTAATCACTCACAGTAAACCAACAACCTGACACCTGGAATTTGGGAATTTTGGAAAGCCAGTGTCAGCCTGCTCATAGAGATCAATAAATGCTATTGGATCTCAATTTCAGAGGACACTCTATCACTGCACATGTAAACAAAACTCCCTTTGCATGTTTTTTCTTTCCCCCTTTAAAGAAATTTATTAGTTTGCCTTTAAGAGAAAGCTGTGCTGATATAAACTTGTAGTCCCCCTCAACCTATTTTAGAGCATTTATATGCCTTGCTGAATGGCGTTTCCCAGAAAAGCTTCGTTTCCCACATACAGTTTAAGTTCTGGCTCATTGTTGAATTACAGCTTAGTAGGGTCAGATTCTGCACAGCCTTATAACCGTGCTGAAGAGTTTGTGTATTCCTCTAGCTACAAGGGGAAGCATTTAGAAGATTTAAGGAGGAAAAATCATGTGATTTTAGTTTTTAAATGATACCCACTGCTGCTATGTTGGAGTTAATTGAAAGGATGTGCAGGGCTTATATAATGTCAATTTGGTTAAACTGGACTTGTATTCCCAGAATTCCCTTCCCTACATGACTCAGGGTCAGTGAGCTTCATAAGAAGCATATAATATGCCATTTGGAATGCGGAAAGGAAGCAAGTGCCTGTTGCTTTATATTTGAAAGGACAGAGTCGGGCTCAAGGCCCCCATTTTGTTGTAATCTATCCTCTGGTTCTCTTTGCTGGACTGTGGCAACATCCAATACGCAGCTCTTTCAACTCCTGCCAAATTTTCTCCTTTGTGTTCTCTAAGTCCTAAACGAGGAGCTTATTTAGCTCTGTAACTAAGGATATCAGCTACTCCTGTGGTACACATACCTTCATCAAACTTGGAAGCTTGGAGGTGATGAGAAACTGTCATTAATTCCAGTTGCATTTATCTTCACAGGTTTTAGTTGATTAGTGCATCTCTTTCTTTGCATTCATCATCTCTTCTAAGCACCAGCTCTAGGCACTGACGTCAGATATATACATTGCTTAATTAGGTTCTAGAGTTGTGTAAGGTCAAAGCCCTACCACAAATAGAAATATAAGCATTTACGTATCTTGCTGAATGGTGTTTCCCAGGTTGCAGTCCTAACCCCAGATAACAGTTTTGTTTTCACTTAAAGACAAAATTCTGGCTTATTTTTTTAAAGATGTATTTATTTATGCATACACGCTGGGGTACAGACCAGAGGCATGGGGAGGGTTCACCAGAGACAGACTGGGGAGCAGAACAGGTGATCTACCGAAGCACACTGATGAGGGGAGCAGCAGGCAAGGCAGGAGAGGTCTGCCTTGCCATGTGGGAATCTCCCTGGCCGGGGATCAAAATCACGTCACGGCTGTCGGCAGCTCCACAGTGCAGCGCCTAACCGCTGCGCCACTGGGGAGGCCCCTGGCTCATTGTTGAATTATAGTTTAATAGGGTCAGATTTAATAGTTTACAATCTTAGAAACCATGGTGAAGATCTATCTGTCTGTCTCTCTCCATTTCTTAATGGAGCAATACCGATTGTTTTTTGGATCACACAGAACCACGAAGAAATGTAAACAGAGTCTAGGTAAGAAATAAGAAGTGGGAAATGAGTGCTATGGAAGCAATTGACAGATATCTTACCACAATGTCTAAGGTGCAGCTCTAAGTTAACATGTTCAATATTCTTGATTTCTTTCCCAAATTATAGTTCCAAATGCACTACCATTCACTGGCCCTTTAAGCCAAAAATCTAAGTGTAATACTTGAGCCTCTTTCCCCCTCAATCCTCACATCTAAAGGTTAGGATCAGCTACATATTTTATGGGACCCAGTAAAAAATGACAATGCAGGGCCTTGTATTGAGAAATTACCAAGAATTTCAACATGGCCTTTTCCAGGTCTTGGATTGGCATTTGATTGACTCTAGTTCCTTCCATCCACAAGCTGTGCTCTCATGGAAAGTTCTGTCCTATAGGGACAAAGAAATAAACTGAATAGATTAGTGCTTTTTAAATTCCCTTCAACCCTAGATTGAAGAATAGGGAGAAGGCTGACTATTTGAGGAGAGACAAAGATTGCAGAAAGGGTCATCAATCATAGATAATGTATATTTGTGTGAGAAATTGCTCATTTCCCCCAATATCTGCCCTTGCCATCTTCCTAAGTAAGAGACTTCCTGCTTTTTAGCTGGGTACATGGCCTACTGGTATATAAACTATATTTCCAGCTTCCGTGCAGCTAAGTACAGCCATGTGATTACATTCTGCTTAATGGGCTCTAAGGGGACATGGAATATGCAGTTTTCAGAAATGTCCTTAAAGGAAGGGGGCCTACCATTTCTCTCCCCCCTTCCTTGTAACTGTCATGAATTTGTATATATTGACATGATTCTCATTAGAAAGCAGCACAAAAGAATCCTGGTCCTTTGACATCACGGAGCCATACTAGTTCTGGATTCCTTACCTTCTGACTTTTATAAGACAGATAAATACTATCTTATATAAATGCCACTATTTTGGATTGCTTTCACATGCAATCAATATTAACCCTAAATAATACAATATCCATATAATTAATGCCTTTTCTTTCAAAGGTGCTAAATTATTATCTGTTAGGTTCAAATCAAAGTATAACTAGAACATTTTTTCCTTACACAGACCATGTATAATTTAGTGTATATACATACCAAAAACTTCTATCCAAATCATGATTTGCTTTTATTTTTGTCCTAAAAGAAATACAGACACTTTGCAAGGATCTATTATTAAAAGCAACACAATTTTCTCTAGGGAAGCAACGATTGATCCACATTTTCCTGGCACCAGCTCACATTTCATAAAGCCCTTTTTAAAATTAACCCAAATCATTAAACAACACAAAAAAAATTCTTTTAAAATTACGCAATAAAGCTGCCTTCTGAGAGTTGGAAAAAAGTGAGTTTGCATATATTCTCAGATAAGGTGACCAAATATCCAAAATTGGCCATGACATTCCCAACTCCCAGGTTGCCGGCTGCTCTGGTTTCTGTCTCAGCACACGTCCTGTGGTTCTAGCCAGATGTCATCCAACTTTAGGACAGGAACTCTTGCTCCTGCTCAGGAGAGCAAGTCCCTGACAATGTTGAAAAACAAAACAAAACAAAACATGACAGTGTAAGTGGCAAAACATATTAAACTATGGTTACAATTTTAATGCACATTCGGTTTTTTGGCAATGTTTGGGAGCAATTATCAATGAACACTGTATAGTTTGGTGTCTTTCACACTGTGCATGACATGGCCCTTTTCTCAGTGTGATGAGTACTTTTAAAGGCAATATTAACTACAAAAGGCTAGAAAATGCTACAGTTCATTGCATATACTAAAGATGAGTATTTTTCAAAAATTTCTGTTGAGGTTTTGTCTACAAGTCTTTGGCACATGAGGGTGACTAAAAGAAGTTTAAAAACCACCACATTTTAGTCATTACAAGTACATGCAACTCTTGTTTTTTGAATCACAGAGCAACATGAAGAAATATGAAAACTTTCATCCAACGTATATTCAACATATGGTACAAAAACAGTACTTGTGTCTACTGTTTGAAGGGGTTTACCTTCAAACCCCATTGTCACATATGTTTTCCAAGGTACTTCCAGGGAATTTATAGGTGTCTAAGACTGTTAGATTGGTCAGTGGATAGTTCATTCTTGAATTCAGCAGACAGATGGTGTTTAAATACTACTTTGAAGTTAGCTGAACAAGAAGGTCATTACAGGTATTAAAAAGAAAGAAACAGAATAGGCTCACAGTATCTTATATGTAATTCTAAAATCCAAAAATTATAAAAACTGGGTTTTTAACCAATTGGGCCATAAAACTTGACTCACTCTGAAACCACTGGTATGCTGCATTTGTCAGGGATCCATCAGGACACAGATGGCATGCTCAAATTAGGATGGTCAGGGAGGATCGAGTAGAGATCACTTATGCAGGTGCGGGTAGAGGGTTGGCATGAGGGAGTTATGTGGTAGTGGGGCAGCAGTGTGATAGTGGAACAGCAGCCTGGGATTAGTGACATCGGGCTGTTATGATCCCTACACACAAGGAGACAAGAAGAGGGAGTGGGTTTCGGAAGCCAGAATATAAGAGCTGAGGAAGAAGACTGTCTCAAGAGCAACTGTCTACAGCGGCTGCCCTTCAGAAGAGGGACGTGCTCTAAGCTCCTGGCTAGCTTGCTGGGCTCCCCTTGACTAAAGTCCATCAGAAATATGAGAACAATGGGTCTAAGCTGAAGTCCAGGCACGTCAGTCTCCTGGCACAGAGACTGGTTCATGGATCAGAAAGGGCCAAGGGGAGAGGCTCCATGACATTGACCTGACGCTATTTTCATCTTTATCACACTTACTATAAATATTATAGGTTTGCTGCAGAAATATTTATGTGCGTGACAATGAGTTGCTGCCTTAGATCCTTTGGATTGCTGTATAGTATACAGGGTATGCATGGGGATTACCTGTCTAAAATCTAAAAAGTAATGAATTCTGAAACACCTCTTGTCTCTAGGGCTTCAACTAAGTGAATAGAGCCCTACATAAAGCAAACTGGGGACATTTCCATATGGGTAGAAAATTTTGCACGTGGGGAATTGATTGGGAATTGGAAGGCAGGAGATGAGGCTGGAAAAGTAGACCAGACTCACGGGGTCATGGCAAAAAAAGGTTTGTATATTAAATCAAGAGTATGGATTTGGTTGTAAATGGTGGGGGTCTGTGATCAAGACTTTTGAAGGAGATGTTAGTTAAACTATCTTTGAGAAAGATTGTTCTGGTCACACTGCATAGCCTGGGTTTGGGATTTCTCTCACAGCTGAGAGTGGAGAAGAGCGGGGGGAGGGGTGGTGAGGGGGTAAAAGACTCATCCTACTGACTCCCATGACTATACAAGGTGACACATAAATGGAGCATGGAGAAGGCAGGGGACACACATGCTGGGGGAAAGAAGAGGACACTGACAGCTGTTTCAGATGTCATCTTTGGCGTTGCTTAGTAAGCTTCTTAACAGGGCTTTTGCCAGCGATGGAGATATATTTCATTGTCAGTCAACCAGGAGAGATATCCTTCTCTTAATTTTTGTATTACAGTTTTTTTTTTTTAAAGAGAATCAAACAGGGACTTGTAAGTGTTAAGTGGCAGTAGTTACCCAGTCAGTCCTGATAGAATCTAGACTGATCTTCTAACTGCTATGTTGTTTTTGGCACACCACATTGCCATCCAATCAGTCTAAAATATGGTGATGGTCAACATAAGTGTGTATTTTAGTTTCTAAAAGAATACATAGGGATAAGAGACTGTCGCATTTACTATTGATTTACCAGTTTTAGGAAGGTATTAGTTTTTCTTCTTTAAGTTTTAATGAACATAAAACCTCAAAATAAATGACATTAGCAAATTTCTCAATCATTCTAATGTTTAATGGCTTCCAGGTGATTACATGTGCTCTAACTCATGTGCGTTCGGTGAATTTGACCTATCACAAGTAAGTGTAAGTCTATAAAGTAAAACTTTATTTTTTCACCAGCACTCCCCTCCCCCTTTAGCACCTTGTCCATCCATAATGATTCTTTTTTTTTTATTGCTATTTCTATCTTTTACGTTATTGTGTATTCCCCTTGGGTAACCCACCACCGATTCACCCATGACCCATCACCATGGGTCGTGTGCTCTTTTCTGTGCTCTTTTCTACCCCATTTTGAGCCCTTATCCTCCCCCGCCCTCGCTGGGTGTCTCTCTCTTGTTTGGTTTCTCTATATTCCTGTTATAAGTGAAAGCACTCAATATTTTTCTCTTCCTTTCTGGCTTATTTCGCTGAGCATGATCTCTTCTAGTTCCATCGATGTCGCTGCAAATTGCATGTGTTTATCTTTTTTGAATGTTGACTAGTATTCCATTGTGTATATGTACCACATCTTCTTGATCCAATCATCTATTTTTGGGCATCTGGGTTTTTTCCATATCTTAGCTATTGTAAACAGTGCTGTATAAACATACACGTGCATGTATCCTTTTGGATCTACCCATAACGATTCTTAAGAAGCTTGCCTGGGGGTTCTTTAATTTAACCATTCTCCTACTGATGGATAAATTGGTTAACTTTAAGTTTTTATTAATGCAAATAATCCTTCAAACTTTTATGTTTATACTACTTCTTAGTTGTACTTAAAAAAAGAGCCTTCTCTCCAAGGTCCTTGGCCAAAGTAATTATTTTGTAAGAACCAAAACCTCTCTTAAGGAGAAGTCATTGATAAAGCCCTATATATATACATATACACACATGTACATATATACACATATATGTACATATGTATGCACATATGCATACACACATACACATATGCACATGCATATATGTATACGTACATATACGTGCATATGCATATACATATATGTGTACATACATATGTACAGATACATACACATATATGTATATATGTATGTATATGTATATATGTGTATGTATATGTGTATATATATACATATACATATATACATATACATATATATATACACACACACTGAAACCATTTTATTTTTTTTTTCAGCCCATTTATTTTA
>PVIJ01006674.1:41317-89810 GCA_004024925.1 Scalopus aquaticus
CCTCCGCGCCCTCCCCCCCCACCTCCCCCCACCCACTGAGTGCCTCTTTCCTATTTGGTGTCCTTATAGTCCTGGTATAAGTGAAACCATTCGATATTTTTCACTTTCTTTCTGGCTTATTTCACTGAGCATGATCCCCTCTAATTCATCCATGTCACTGCAAATTGCATGCGTTTATCTTCTTTGAATGTTGAGTAGTATTCCATTGTGTATATGTACCACATCTTCTTGATCCAATCATCTATTTCTGGACATCTGGGTTGCTTCCATACCTTTGCTATTGTGAACAATGCCACAACGGACATACAGGTGCATGAATCCTTTTGAATTAGTGTTTTTGTGTCCTTTGGTTAGATTCCCAAAAGTGGGTAGAAACTATTAATCTCTTGCTGTTCTATCCTTTAGTTGACTGATTGACTGATCTTAGCTGTTTAAGCCAGATCATTCTGGTAGTTACTCTTTTTTTTTTTTTTTAAAAGATTTATTTATTTATACAGACAAGCTGGGGTGCAGGCCAGAGGCATGGGGCGGCGAGAGGGTTCACCAGAGACAGAGTGGGGAGCAGAACAGGCAGATCAGAAATGCACTGCTGAGGGGAGCAGCGGGCGAGGCCGGAGAGGTCTGCTGCACCATGTGGGATTCTCCCCGGCTGGGCGTCGAACTGGCATCGCGCGCTGCCGACAGCTCCACAGCACAGCGCCCAACCGCTGCGCCACCAGGGAGGCCCTGGTAGTTACTCTTAAAATGATTCTTTGGTGTTCATTTCATCATGTCTTTTATTGTATAATCATCTAAGAGGCAGAGGCCAGAGAAAGAATTTCCAGGTTATACAGGTAAAGTTTGCTGGAAGTTAAAGTTGTGTATCCTGTGTTTCCAGGATATTTCTGTGCTTCCACCTCTACCACAAACAGTGACTTACATAGAGAGAAGCAGAGGGGGTGACTAGAGCATGGACTCTGTAGCCATACACCCTGGTGCTGTTGCATGTTGGCTGTTGGCCTTGAGCAAATAACTTAAGCTCCCTTTCCCTCAGTTTCTTCTTAGATGGTGAAAAATGATGATGATGATAATGCCTATTCTGTAGTGTTATTGTGAAAAATGAAAGGTTAGTATTTGTGAAGCACTTACAGGATCTGGCACACAAATAAGTGCTATACAGGTGTTTGTTAAATGAAATTACACAGTATTATAGGCACTGTGGTTGTTTTTCGATATCTTAAGAGGTAGTTATTCATGAAACTTTCCCAAAGTTCAAATATTACTGAAGTTGCTCAAAATATCATATTAAAATCCCCCTTTTCCTCCTTGTCAGTTCCTTCACTATATACATTTATCTATTCATTGTTCACTGGATCCTTGTATTTCATTAGACTTTATGAATATCAAAATGTCTAATGAGGAATGATGTTGTATTTAGGTTAAAAAGAAAATGGACAGATATTGAATGTTTGTTTCCTAGAGAGTTGTTAGCATATTCTTTCTAACAGGAAGAGGAAAGAGTTACAAAAACATGGGAGAAACTGAGTTAAGTTTCAGAAAAATAAGTATGGTAAAAATTGTCTAGGTTCTCAGCAAACTTTTAACTTTTTAAATACACACACACAATGATGATATATATATATTTATGATCTACATTTTCAAATTTTAATATTACAACTATTAGAAATACAGCCAATTTTTATTTTGAAGAACTGATTAGACCTATGTGAGATTTTGCAAAATGTCTTTTGCCATTGTTTCCTTCCTATACTATCCCTGCAATTCCCTGCATTTTGATCAATCACAAAGTATGTAGAGTCAGATATGAAATTTCTTTCTCTTAGTGTGGGTAAACTTTCAAGGCAAACTGTGTAGTTTCTCACTTCCTCTTTGGCAGGCTGATATAGGAGCTGAAGGGCCACTCTTCCTGGTGCCTCCATATCCTCTAGAGTAGTTTGAATGGAGTCTTGGGTTGAAAACCCTGATCAAGTAGTTTCACATTTTTTGTCTGTTGTATTGTAATTTAGTTTCACAACAAATTTGAATGTCTTATTTTGTCATGTTATTATTTATAGATTTCTTGGGGTGGGGGAATAGATGTGGGGATTGACACAGTGGGGAAGGTCCCAGTGTCAGACCTTCACTTTTCAGACAAACATCACTGACAGTGTAGGAAGGTGTGAATGGAATTGATACATAATGCCAAAGAGGGAGTAAGTGGGAATGAGCCAGTAATTCAAAATCCCCTTCTTCATTTTACCTTTTCTCATGCTCCTAGGACTTTTGGGGAATTTTTTTTTTATATTGTAAGAGGGAGAGAAAATTAGTATACTGTAGTTAGCCCCTTAAGTACCGTGGAGCGCTTACATGCAAACTTTTAAGATTTTGACTAAAACACTAGGAAAAAAGCTGTAGCAGATATACCTAAAGTCAACTTATTATCAGGTATTTTATGTGTTTGCTTTTTTGTCTTATTATATCTTACTTAGTTCTAGAAAGTTCAGTAGTTATCATATGATTTATCTTCTAGGACAGCAACAGGAAAAGACAGAATTTTCTTTTCTTTCTCCTTGGCTAGCACAGGCCTGTTAACTCTGTAATAATTTCTTTTCAAACTCAAGTTGCTCAGGCAACTACACTCCTTGCTCTCTAACTTGACCCCATTTCCTGATGAATGGTCTTTTCATTTCTTTGCTAAGTCCTAAAGGTTTTCACATTCTGCAATTTTCTCTGCTAAATAGCTCTAGGCACAACTGCTTATAAAATCATAGGCAATCATAAAGCCTTAGATTTTTAGGGAACCTTAGAGACCCTTTAATCCAACCCCCCTCATCTTACAGGTAAGGAAATTGAGTCCTCAAGAGGGTAAATAACTTGGTTCAGTGTCATCCAGCTAATTTGTAAACTGGGTAAAATTTTCCCAAGCTAATTTTCTGAGTTGGGTAGAACTACAACTATAAAATCATTTTAAAGGGCACATGCTTTTCCATCTTGGTTATTTTGAAATATATGAGTATGATTTATAAATATAAATTTATAAAAATCATGCCTCCTAATCCTGAAAAACACTGTGATATGAGAAATAGTTCAACGAGACTTGCAGCTTTTTAATAGACCATTTATTACAATTCTGGTCTCAGATGTACTAGTTAATTGTGGGTTGCTAGATCAGCCTAAAGAGGTTGGTTTGCTTTACCCAGTGGCCTTTATTTTAGTGAATCAAGGGAAAGTGGATCAATATAAATAGAGAAAAACAATGTCAATGTGGAATCAAGTAAAGCTCAATAATCTGTTGTCACTGCCGCTAATATATCACTCTTTATACCATAAGATCATGATTCTAGTTTGGCAAATAGAGACAAGAAAAGAAATCATAAATTACTGTCATGTCTAGAACTTGCCTCTAGCTAGAGCTAAAATGAAGAGTTTCTGGCTTCCTAGGCTCTTTCTATTTCAGTCAGTGAGTCCTTCTGTGTGGCCACAAATGGTTCATAGAGTTTTTGAAAAGGCACTTTTTTGACTCCTTTATGCCTCTTTTTGCAGGAGAGTGTATCTCATGAGCTGGCCCATACTTAATATTTGTGAACCTGAGGTGAATGTGCAAATGGTGTCTCCATTATCTCCACCAATGGATCACCTACATTTCTACTCATACTGACCTCAAAATCATTTATGTATAAGAATGTAGTCTCCACCCTACATATCCAAGCTCTATTCACAAGTCTAAATATAAATTCCTCAGATAGCCACCTCTTGAATATATTTTGGGCAATATAGTTTGTCCTTAGCAGAGGAACAAAACCTACGCAGGCCCCGGAAGCAGACGCAGGACTTTGTGAGCAGACAGTTCTGAATTTCCTGGATAGAAAAAAAACAAAAACAAAAACTCAGTTTAGAAAAGGGAGAGAAAGTCCCAGTTGGGCAAATCCCCTTGGCTTCACAGACCCAGCATAATATTGAGATGAGGAGGTCCAGAGGGGAGCCAGAATAAGGGCCTCTAAAGCAGAGTACTTAGGAAAGTAGTTCTGTATGAGTGGATCAAGAGTTATACTTATGACAAGAATACTCTGGGATGGAGAGTAGTCCTCTTATAGGTCCTTTATAAGGAATAAAGGCAAAGATGTTTAGTGTCCAGAAAGAAGCCAATTACATTAATTAAACAAGTTATTTTTTAAACAGGGAAGGAGCAAAAGGTGTTTTAAAAGAGCATCTAAAAGAACAATCTGTTCCAAAGTATGCCTTGTGGAAACTGGAAAGACTTTTCAAGGTCATCTGATTAAAATGAAATGAGTCTACAGAGGCAAATAACTTGCCCAAGGTCCGACTGTAGGTTAATAATATAGCTCAGCCTCAAACTGGGAATTTGGACTTCCAGGTTCTCAGGTTCTGTTTTTTTCCATGACCTGTTGCTGAATCCCTTTGAAGTATAACTCTAAGTAACATGGAAGAATGATGACCAGAGGGTATCTCTTGTACTTCAAGTATATCTTTTCAGTGATGTAACCGAGCAGAATTGCATATGCCAATGGTTTCTATTGAAAAACAAAACCAAACCAAAAATCAGTAGACTATGTGGGAGGGGGAGGGCGAAAGTGTTGGAAAATCAGGTGAAGAAAGAGAGGGGGAAAGCACTAAAATGTAGAGGCTGGTGTTTTAGTGGGGATGCTGAGCACCAAAGAAACTTTATCTTTTCTTATGAATCAAAACCAAGAAGTGATGTTATCAGTATTAGGTGATTCAGTTGGGGAAGTTAATGGATGAGGAAAAGTAGAAATGAAGAAGGGAGGTCCAACCACTATGGAAAGCTGTATGGTAGGTCCTCAAACTGCTAAAAATGGAACTTCCATAAGACCCAGTAATACCACTTCTGGGAATCTACCCAAAGGGCACAAAAACATTAATCCAAAAGAATACATGCACCGTAGGTTTATTGCAGCACTGTTTACAATAGTTAAGATATGGAAACAACCCAGATGCCCAAAAATAGATGATTGGATCAAGAAGATGTGGTACATATACACAATGGAATACTATTCAGCGCTCAAAAAGATAAACACATGCAATTTGCAGCGACATGGATGGAACTAGAAGGGATCATGCTCGGCGAACTAAGCCAGAAAGAAAGAGAAAAATATCGAATGGTTTCACTTATAATAGGAATATAGAGGAACCAAACAAGAGAGAGAAACTCAGCGAGGGTGGGAGAGGATAAGGGCTCAAAATGGGGTAGAAAAGAGTGCAAGGGACTATGGTGATGGGTCACGGGTGAATGGGTGGTAGGCTACCCAAGGGGAATACACAATAATGTAAAAGATATAAATAACAACAACAGCAAAAGAAATGAAGAAGGGAGTTGTGGGGACATTGAATTACCCTTTCCCTCCCATTTACTTCCACTTTGATTTTATATATCAACTCCATTAATACTGTCCTACACTGTCAGTTTGCTTTAAAAATGAAGTCTGGAAATAAAAGATATTGGAGTGACAAGCATGGTCTAAGCATTGATTAATAGTATTAAACTAAATCGATATATGTAGCCAATGAAAAAGAGAAGTAGACCAGAGTGCAGAATTTTCATTCCAGTTTCAGGTCTCCAGCAAACCATTCAACATCTGTAAGTTAGTTTTCCCAAAGGTAAGCTGTAAATAAGAAAGCCAGCTCATAATATTTATTATGATAAGAAATGGAGGAAAAACCCAGACTTCCAACAATTGGGTAATGGAGTATGGACTATTTATATACTATGATATTATCAACATTAAACATTACAGTTTTGAGAATTTGTAGCAATATGCTAAAAGTTTACAATATAATGTTAAGTGAAAAAGCATGATTCAGAAACTGTATATTGAGTAATGCTAATTTTATAAAACTCTTGGTACAAGTACATCAAAATGTTAATTTTTTAATTTTTAGGTGGTAGTAGAGAATGGTTTAATTTTCTCCCTTATGTAGTATTTTCACTATTTGCTCAATTGTGTTTAATAAATGTATACTAATTTTACTCTATGGGGAAAATACTTGTTTTTAGTATAATCAATGAGCTCTAACCTAATTCATAAATATTTAAATATTTACTTGGAGAATTTCTCTGGCCTGTAGAAATAGTAATGTGGGAGAAAACTGGTGACCCCTCAGTTACTCCTCTGAGGTCCTGAGGTGCTAAACAAATATTGGTTTGAATTCTGACAAATATATGTTAAATAATGCAAGTATTTACGTTAAGGGAAACATTTGGTGTATGTCTCCATGCACAACTTTTTCCTAGCAATGAGTGGGCATGCCTGGACATGATCTTCCCAGTCCTTAGAGGAACAGGTTGGGATGGGAAATGTGTGGACAGGATTCCCCTGCCCTCCTCTCCCTGCAGTGGCTTCACTTTCAGCCCCTCTTCTCAATAGGTAAGGCCGCTCATTGTTCCTTGTGGAAGCTGCTGGTAAGTTGGAGGAGGGGTAAGATAGGTTTTAGGGAAAGAAAAGCAAAGAAACAAAATTGAATGAACTAAATAAAATAAAACACACTCTCAGACTCTGAGAAAAAATTAGTGGTTACCAGAAGGGAGGGAGGGAGGAGATGGGTAAGCTGGATGAAAGGGGTCCATTATATGGTGAAGGATGGAATTGTACTTGTGGTGGTGAAATTACTGTATTATATACAGCTATTGATTGGTAATGATACACACCTGAAACTTATATAATGTTATAATGCAATGTAACGTCAACAAAAAAAGTTTAAAAACAAAAAAATAGCAATAAGATAAACCTCTTCTATCAAATAATTTTAGGTGCTTGTTTTATAGAAAATGTTCATTAATAAACTAAAAATATTCAATTTAAAGCACACAATCAAATATTGTCAACTCTGCCAAAAGAATCATATAAGGCAAAAAATATACATTAAATAAAGCAAGTAGGTATAAAATTAGTTCAGTGACCTGGTAAAGAAAGGTAAGTTAAATGACTACTGCTATTTATGGACTTTTGTGTGAAGTACTTGCTAGTCATGACTTCATTTAATCCTCTAATAATATGGGGTAAATCATGTTATTTCCTTTTCTTCCTTCTCTTTTTCGAACTGGAGAAACTAAAGTTCAGAGAGGAAAAAAATAAAAGTTATCCGAGATCACACAGCTAATGCTGGAGCTACAAGTTTTGAATTCAGGTTTTACTGGCTTTGAAATCTGCACATTTTACAGAATTGTTTAATACCAGATGACTTAAGGAAATTTTTGGAAATACAAATTCCTAATGCTTATCCCTAGAAATTCTGATAGGAGGTCAGGAATTGAACCAAAGAATTTGTATTTTAAAGTCTTCTGGAGATTGGCTAGTTAGGACAGTTGGAGGACCTCATTCCATCCTGCCTCTCCCATGTGGGCAGTGAGGCAGGACGTGATATTGTGCATGAAGCTGAACACTTAGCCCCTTGACTGAGAAATGCTTGAGGAGCTGCCTGTGAATTTCACAGCCTGCACAAAACTCTCCCCTCTCAGCCCTCTCCAAGGTCAGAATCAGAAAGGGTGTTAAAACAAAACATGTAAAGGTACCAAGATAGAGGAAGTTGTTTTCAGTAGAACTCCTCAGAGAGAATTGCACTGACCGTTGAAATGAATCTCTTGGGGATAGTGGGTAGGAGATGTGGTGAACTCCTGAATGAGTTTGCTTCAATAACAACAGATGGTAATTAAACTGCTTCTCAGGAGGACAGATCCTGGTAGGTGCAGACCCTTTATTTGACTGGGAGGTTAGGGGCCAAAGTGTATCCCTGTTTAGCACTTCAGGACCTCAGAGGAGTAACTGAGGGGTCACCAGTATTCTCCCACACTACTTTTTGTCCAGGTCAGCAAATTCTCTAAGTAAATATTTAAATATTGGTTTGAAGAGGCAGAAGATCACAGACTTGATTCACCCATCTCCATTCTTTGGTCCTGCCCTGTCTCACCTCATCTCCATATCACCTCCTCTCCTTTCTAGGTCTTTGCACATCTAGTTTCATTGCTGGGAACACTTACTTACCTGCTCTCTCTCAACCTCTTTCCCTTCACCACGATATTATTAGTAGTACAAGTCCCAACTTAAGCATCCCTTTCCTAGGGGAATTTCCCTAACATAGAGGTTAGAGAGCATATATTCTGACAACTCTGTATCATAGCTTTTGTTATGTTTGAATTGTTATTATATATCTGGTTTCCTCCTTCCCCCTAAACTGTGAGCTCAATGAATAGGAACTTTTTGTCTTGTAGACTACTGTTTCCTCATAGTTAGCCCAAAGTTTATTAAATATGTATTGAGGACTGAATGAGCAGAGAATCTGAGGTTGTGTACATAGTGAGTCCTTCACTTAGAAGGATCAATGGTTGGGGCTGGAACAGATCACTGGAACTGTGATCAGCTCACAGGAAGTGCAGGGGATAGACTTCCTAATTTTACCAAAGCTCAGCCTTGTCCAAATTATGCCAAGAAGCCCAGGATGAGAATCAGAAGTATAGGTTACTCAGATGTGCGGCCTTTGGACAGTTGCTTAACCTCTTTATTTCTTGTACTTTTCTGACTAGCAAAGGGCAGTGTAGGAAAGTACTTTGCAAATAATGCAAACTCGAGTGCATAGTAATGGAGACATAGAAGAAATAGGGTAATTTCTAAAGGGTTGAGTTAAGGTACTGCATTCTGGTTCCCATTTTTCCCACCTCCAGTCATACAACTGATAGAGTCAGCTCAGGCAGCACCGTGAAACCCTCATCAAACCCACTCACCACTGCCATTATCTGGTTGATTAATACAGTTTGTATGTTATTGTAAGGGGAAGGGGAGGAAAGAGAACAAAGTGGCAGCATTTGCTGGTATAAGAATGTGGTGCATCTGTCAAAAACACTTTCCAGATTCCTCATTCTCTGGGGGATAATTTTTCTGCTATTATTTTGAGATCTCAAAATTAAATAGCTGTACCAGAACTGCCATCTCTAAGGTGACAACGCTAGAAATCTCCCTCAACTTCTTAACATGAGAGACTTTAAATAATAGTTGCTTTAATGAAGTACCATATGGATAACATTTTAGGTCAGGCAGTCATATGGTGGTAAGAAAGGAAAAAAAAAACACAACTACAAAAACAAATCAAAGCATTTTACAATATGTATGTATACCAAAACATCACATTGTACAGCCCAAACTTATACAGTATTAAATGTCAATTATATCTCAATAAAGCTGGGGAAGAAACAAGTTAAAGAATTAAAAGCAGCGTTGCTGTATTTAGCAAATGAAAATACTTGGGACATAATTACACTAAAAAGATGATTTGTTTATCTGACATCCATATTCAGCTGGGTGGCCTCTATTTTGTCAAACAACCTTTAATGGAAGGCCTCTTCTTTTCCCTTAGTTCTGTTCTAATGATTCCCTGGTTAAAAAATAAACAAATCTATATAAGTATGCATTCTATAATATCATTGCCTAAATGGGTTGAATATTATCACTTAGTATCTTTAAAATTACATTTCTCATCAAAATAACCATTCTTTTTCACTCATCTTTTTATATAGTAGATTAGGATTTAATTTACCTTATCAATTATGTTGTATACTTCTTGGACTTTCTTGTGTTTTAACCTTAAGTTAATAAGAAATTTTATCATTATGGTGCTCTTATTGTATTATAATTCATTATCATGTATACCATGTATTATTTGAAGACAGTCACCCTTTTGTAGTGGGAAATCTTGGGCACTGCATTTCATTCATTCTGCTCAGCACTCAGTGATTTTTTAAAATGTTTTTATTTTATTGAATTTTCAATGTATAAAAAAGTAGAAAGTATATTTTTATGAACCTCCTTGTATCATCAGTCACCTTCAACAGTTGGTAGAAGGCCCAGTTGGTTCCCAAATTGGGCCTTCTTCTGAATTTCCTAGGGAAGAATTTTTCTAAGCTTTTGTTGTTTCAGGGTATAGATTTCCTTATTTTATTTCCCCTATTAGTCTTTTCCTACGGTTTCTTCTAGTATTTCTAGTATTTCTGGCAACTTTCGGGTCTGATACTGGCTTCTTCTTTTCTAGCAGCATATATATTAATAAATATGAATTTTAATAACACTGGGAAAAATAGTTATAGGCACACATGGTCAGTATGCCATTTTGAAACCGATACTTTGTATGCCTTCATAATACCATCAAAAACCAACATCTGGTTTCCCTTGGACAAGACGTGAGGTGGTTTCCAATTACTTTATGCCAGAATTCCTTAGTTAATGAATATATTTAGAAGTCCGAGAGTTTGTTTTTGATTGTGTTCCATTCGTGCATCTATTTGTTTCAATTCTAACATTTTCTTGGAAGCTACAATGTGCCATGAACTGTGCTACTGTGAATTGTTGCTGGCCTTTTCGCTCAAATACTGATCCTTGACTAGATATTTTAGCCTATTATTGTCAGTAACAATGAGAACTGTCTAATTTCCGGACTATTCTTTTTCCTTCACCCTTATTCAAATGTTGCGTATATTTCAGAAGTTTGGAGAAAGCATTTCTGGACTGCAAAGCTCAATTTATGATTCCTGCATATTCAGAATCAGAGTGCATAGGATATTCTTAATTTAATCTCATATGAGAAGATAAGTTACAGGGTAAGTGGATAACATTCAGATAAGTCTGTCCTTTTTGGTACTGAGAAATATAGGTCTGGGATAAAAGAGAGAATTCAAAGAAATGCTACATGGTTCAGAAGGCTCACCAGCTGTTTTCATTCCAACAAATGACTGAGCAAATGTACTTAAGTTGAAGCCAGAATACCTTGAAAAGGATTTCCTGGAAGAGTGAGGATCTTAATGTAGAAGATAGTTTAATAGCTTTCTCTAGAATTTGGAAAGGTTTGCTTCTATACGGGCCATAGATTCTTATCCAGGGGACGGGTTCAATAGCTAATAGCTACTTAGTGTACTTTCCAGCCCTAGGAGTCAGTAATTTAGTGTACTTAACCAGGGATCTCCTGACATTTTTGCATTGAGTATCAGAATAAATAGGTAATATCATATCTATATAACTTGCTAACTTTTCATTTAGGCCGCCTGAGGGCTGCAATAAATTGCTTTGCCACCTTTTAAAATGAACATACAAATGCTAAGCATCAATGATAAGATCATTCTGTGTTTTATTTTATTATTATTCCTCCCCTCTGGTGCTGAGAAATGAATTGCTTATGAGAGGGAAGGATTGGCTTAATAACTTGTAATCAGGTATGCCACATAGCAAATGTGAACTTCCCATTTCCCTATTTTAGCATCTTTTATTCCAAGAAGAACAATTGAATATCATAATATGGGAAAGGGCAGAAGTAACCTTTGAATGTAAAATGCCTACAGGGGTAGTTACGAGTGAGAATAAAACAAAGGGAATAAACTTGTGGTTAGTGACTGTCTTACCATTCTTTCTCAAAATAGCACCAACAATACTGAAAATGATGACATTAAGGCAGGACTTACTGTTCTAAATACTTTACCAATATAACTTAATGCTTACAACAACTCGATGAGGTATTGATACTCTTATTGCCTGTCATGAGTGCACTGAAACACAGGGGTTAAGTGATTAGCCCACGTGGACAGTACTAGATAGTAGCTAAACTGCTGCTAATGAAATACTGATTTCCTGACTGTAGTAGAGTTTGTTCAATACTTTGTTTCTAGGGAAGACTTAATCAGTTTTTGAGAAAGCATGGCATTCAGTCCAATTTCAAATTAGAAAGAATCTTTGGCTCAATCCTTTAGTCTCTAAAAGTCCCTCTGAGCCTTTACAAGGATAATTAGTTGTGAACAGTATCAATTATATCTAAGTGGGCAAATTTAATTACTACAGAAGACAAATTGATTTTTTTAATTATCATTGATTGCTCAGTGGTTATCTTAGTGTAAAGATTGGTGTATTTTGCATCTTTAATTTAATTCGTTTATTAAGTAGTCCAAAGGTTGACACCAAAGTAAAAGTGTTGAATTTTCTTCCTGCTCCCATTTCTTCTCAATGAAGGGTAAACATTATGGGTTCAACAACAAAAGTTCAACAATAAAAATAATGATTAATATTATATTATTTGTAGATTTTTGGAAATTTTCTCATTTATTATTTTACTGGATTTATTGGAGTAAAGTGATATCTTATTGATAACTTTTCTGATGTGGACAGCACTTGCTATAATAGCTTGTACCAGGATGATGACATTTTTAATTCTTAAGCCAAATACACAATGAAATGGGGTAAGATCATAAGTGTTACTGGAAAACTGGTATGGATTTAGAGAGAAAAGAACTGGATTCCATTCCTTAATCTATTCTTACCCTTTTCTTCCCTTAACACTAGCTGACTGAATGAATTTTTCTGTGTCTCAGTTTTCTGGTTTTCAAAATGAGGATAATCATAATTGTCTTATCTAGCACATCAGTCTGTGACAGTGCATTTAAAATATGTTAAATGTAAATTCAAGGGTTATCTAATATTTAGAGATAACCATGGTATTTGCATTATTTTGATATAAGAATATTGTCTGACACTAATTGTATCAGTTATCTATTGCCACATAAGAAGCTACTCCAAATATTATTGGCTTTAAGCAATTTAACAAAAATGTTAAAACAAGTATTTATTATTTTTCAAAATTCTACCAATAACTGGGTGGTTTTTGCTGGTCTATGTCAGACTCAACTTTTCTCAGTCGTGCTTGCTTCCACATCTGTGATCAGCTGGTGGGTCAGCTGGGGATAGTTGACCTAAGATGGTCCCAGCTGGGACAGTTTGACTCTCTTTCATGTGGTCTCTCATTCATCAGCACAATGGGTCAGGGTTGTTCTTTCTCATGGCAAAGAAAGAGGAACAAGAAAGCAAGAGAATTTGCATTATATTTCTTTGAGGTCTTGGCTAAGAATGGCACCTCCTCACATTCACCAAATACTAGAGGCCAAAGGAAGTTGTAAGATGGTCCAATTCAAGATGTGGTCGTGTGGTAGTGTTATATTTTGACGGGAAAGGCTATGTAGATACATTGTTAGGAAGGAAAAAATTGGAGTCATTTTTGTAACTGATCTTCACACTAATTGAATCACTTGTATTCCATTTAAACTCTTGATATTTTGCAATCTATTTTATTATGATAGTGATTTTTGGCATTTTTAATTTTTGTCACTTTATTATCTATCTTTTGTATAAACACACATATTCATATCCATGACTTGCTGCCTATCCATAAACCTAAAATAAGACATTTTAATTTATTTGCAGCTATTGTGACCAACTCTTTACTGGAAAACATATTAGGTATATTATTAATTATTAACTCTTTCTTGCTATATTAGCATGTATATGAAATGCTAATAAGGAAATAAAATAAGCAGAAGTTCTGATTATTGTTCAACTTCTGAGGGTCTATATAATTTATGCTTCTAAATTCTCTATTGTACTGAAATGATTAGGACACTTGGTTCTGCAAACCAGTCAGATTAAATGAAGAACTGACAGAATATGAATAGAAAATCGAGATCTCTAGCCCTGCCATTGAGAAAGAAGAGAGGGATTCTGCCTTTGTTTTATTTTATATCAGCTAGACTGAGCCTAACTGGATGTCTGTATTGATTAAATTCCGTGAAAGTGGTCTTAACTTGTGATTTCACTTGGATTTATATATTTGGTTGTATGATGCCAAACATCTGGATATTTTTTCTCAATAGTGCAAATATACATCTGTGTGGAGAAATGTTCTTATTTTGGCATTTAATTGGCCTCTTTATATATTTTCTTAAGCTAGATTCTCTACGCCACTGGGGCAACTCCATGAATTAAAGGATGTATTTCTGACTAAGTTTAATTCTAAAAACTGTAAATAAAAACTATCTGAATTACACATAGGCACTTGGCAAGATCATGTAGATTCTAAATTCCCATTCTTCATGTTGGCATTATATTCAGAAACATTTAAAATATATTGCCATAACATTTTCTAAATGACTGTATTGTAATTTAATGTTATATTTGGCAAACAGAACTTAAAATACAGTAGTTAATAGTGCAAGCTCATTTTATTTGCATACCATTGTTAACCACTTTCACGTAGTACTTACCAAATGTGTCAGATCATTATAATCTATTTAATGACTTAATGGATGAGATACATTGTTCTTAAATTCAATTATACCCTTCGCACCTCTGGAATTAAGGTCATGTCAGCGTTTCTATTATATAAGTGCATGGGTTTAGCAATTTTAACTGAGCTATAAAAATTGGTTTCCAAATCAAATCTTAGTAATAAAGGTCACTGCCTGGGAAGATTTACCTTCCCCCAATTTACTATATATAATTTTATGGTGCATCTCCTGCTTTCTAGAATAATCTTATAGGAAAGATGTCATTATGGCCCTCACATGGCAGGAGGGAAACTCTTTAACTTCCCATTTGCTTTGTAAGACTAGACTTTTCCTCCTTGCTAAGTAACAGTTATCTCTCAGATAATCTGACTTTTAATGTTCTCTCTACTATTTATTGGTTGTATGACCTTGACCTCTCAGTTAGGCACTTTGTTCCTCAATTTACTCATCTGAAAAATGCACGATTATTATATCTACCTCTTAGAGGTAGAGTGATATTTAAATGAGATGATAGACACATGTGTTTGGGGCAATACATATTAAATTTCTCAATATAGGCTAGCTTTTATTATTATTGGATAAGAGATTTAGTATGAATCCATTCAACATTAGAGAAATATCTGAAAAGAACAGGCTTCTGAGGGGAGATTTGGCATTTACTGAGAGGTATGGATGAAGCTACGACTATGAGACAATCACGCTAATGGCAATATATAGTCTTTTTCTTATAGAAGTTATTATTTTTTGCTGTTCATTCCCAGGTTTAAGAAGAGAACAAGATTCCATAGGTAGATTATTCATCATGATGTTTTAAAATATCTCTGTATGTGTTGCTAACACTAGGCAGTTCTATGCAGTTGTGTATAAATTACAAAAAGTAGACTTATTTGCTTGGGTACAAGAAAAAAAATTACTCTTACTGACTTAAAAAGTTCATCAGTATTTTTTATTTTACATATATTTTATTTTGGTTTATTTGCATTGACCAAGTGCTCAATATGCTGCTGAAAATCCTGAAGACAAATTCTCCTCCAAAAATTGGAAAGCTACATTGATAGACAAATATGTATTCCACTGTGTGAATTCACAGCAAAATCACTGGTTTGTTAGTTGTTGTGACTTCCTGATTCTGTATGGGACAGAAGAGCTGTGTGAGGAACCTCACACAGAGGCATTATGGTTCTATGCCGATACCCAACTCTGATGTGCCTCATTTTAAACATTCCACAACAAATGTGGCCAAATTGAAAAGTTCTTAGGAAGATTTTAATGTATTTTTTAGAGACTTTCATTCCAATATATGCTATTTAAACATTGAACGTTATAATGGCCAATTCAATTCAATTAGCTAAGTTTGATCTCTTAAAATTTGCTTGGTTCATTCTTTGACGTGATTCAGGGCAAATTTGATGTTTTTCTCCTTCACATAATACTGACGACATTCATACAACTGCAGTGTGTTTTCATTATGCTGATATACAAACAGAATCCCAAAACTGGAAAGATCTGCAAACTTGTTTGCATTGAACATTGAACATTTAATGTCCAAACACTCTATTCACATGAATTTCCTTTTATTAAAAAAGCCCATAGTCTCTAATAGGCAAAGATCTAAGTTAGGGAAAATGTAGTGTTTAAAGCCCTTGCCTGGTAGAATTAAAGGAATATAATGATATAGAGGAGATCCAAAATAAAACTGTACAATGAAGTAAGGTTGTACAGAAGAACCATCTAAGTTATTGCTCTATTATCTATTTGTTTCAAATATGCAAAAAAAAAAACAATAAAACTAAGCATATTAAAAGAACCTGAAACATTTATTAGCAAAGAACAAGCAAGGTAGATGCTACTCCAGTTCCTAGACAATAGATATTTATGACCTGATTGGCCATCAAAAAAGAAGTAAGAGATAATCAAATTGTTTTTAATAGTCTAGTTATTGGTAGAAAGAGAATACACAACATGGTTATCATGAATCTCAAAACTGGTATGATTTCTGAATAATTCTAGCATATATCAGCTGGCCAGAAACTATCAATATCAACTCCACAATGGAGATTACATTGTTCACTGATCCATCTTATATCAATACCTAGTATCAGGTTAGGACATGTAGTGATACAATATCTTAGAAATTTATTACTACTGTTTTAAAAATTCTTTTAAACCAAATTAAATGGAGACGTGGTCAGCAAAAATAATAAACAGCAATTTTTTTCTTAAAATTTGGCTGCAATTATAGTTTGACTAGAAGGGAAAATGCAGTAGTTAAAATAGATTTGTGTAAAGGAAGATGTAGACAAATGCCGTAAGTTAAAGGGGTATACAAAAGAGTGCCCAGGCCCTCAATGACAATGTTAATGTGAATGGTGCCCCTTAGAGTTAGGCATCCCAACACTATCAGTGCAGTGGTAAATGAATCAAGGAACTTAATAGTAGCCTTAATGTTTATTGATTAACAATCAATATCAATCTATTCAGTGGCAGTCACAGTGAAGATGATATTTTGGTGAATTTAAGGAAAATAAAAATTTTATAAAAGAATGATACACCATGAAATCTAAAGATTTTTAAAATTTATTTTATTTGTTGTTCTTACATTGGTATTCATTTTTGTGTGATAAATGATTAAGTCCCTGGAAACCTCCCACCACCTCATCACCTGTGAACCATCACCATAGTCCTTGTGCTCTTCCCTCCCCTGTTCTAAAGATGTTTTTAATGTTAAGTTAGAGCATCTGATATTGTGTGGCTCCATACTATTAATTGAAGATTAATTCGTCTAATCATGAAACAAGAGACAAAATAATGTATTGTGCATAAACTTTTCTATCACTTTCCTTATGAAAATCTTTTCACCAACTAAGATGATTCTTCCTCTGTGAAGCTTTGTCTTAGTTATAGAGGCAAAAAAAAAATATAGTTCTGTGACCTCAGGATATGTACAAATACATCTAGTATTGTGATTATCCAATTACATTCTAATAATTTGATATGGTCAATTTCTCCATTAATAAAATAGGAGTTTCTTGGGATTGTGTCTTATTTATTTTTGCATTAGCAAAAATGGCAGGTCCATAATAATGTGTATTGAATGCATGTAGTTCTCAATATATCAGAACAAGCAAAGTTCATGATGTCTATGAGGCCTGTAATTTCAAAGAGAAATAGAGTGACAGGCAAGATAAATCTCACAGAACATGTTTCTATTTACCCAAAGTGCTTGCTTATCAGTTTAAATTATTTGGGGATCATCCAAAGGCAAAACTTTAAGAGATCTTCAAAAGTTGGAGAAATCATCAGTTAACAACTCAAGATAATATTAAGCAGAAATAAGACCCAATAGCTTTTTAATTATTGATCATATACTTCATCAAAAAATAATAAGATAAATAAAACTTAGAGAATAAGGAAAATCTACCTTAAAATATACTTATATGCTAATAATTTGGAAGTATGAAACTTTTTTCTTTGTATCATAGTGGGATAAGAAGAAGTGACATTACTGGTGACTCAATTATTATAAGTTTCTTTAGTTGTCCTCCCTATATCCTTCCCCAGGCACAACTAAAACTTGGTCACTTCTTATGTTTCTCTTTTCAGGATATGTTAGAGAGGGAAAATTTTTGTAAAAGTAAATCAACAATCTGAAAGTATATAAAACACAGACTAGGTATTGAAATAGTAGGGTATTCTTTTTTATTAATATTAGTAAAATCACTATTTTATTAAACTAAAACTGTTACAAAAGTTGTTTTCCTAAGCTAAATCTTTTAAAAGTACAATTTAAATATTTGTTCCCTTTCAGTTTACATATGAAACATTTGAATTGTCAAGTGAAAACACTGGATGGTTTTGCCAGCATAAGAGTCTTGCTGCCGTCTTGGTAGTGTTCATAGGAGATAGGTTAGGTAAGGAGCTGGAGCCATGGAATGGGGTTTGCCAGTTTTATCACCTAGGGCAGTTATTTCACCTTCATAGCCTTGTTTTCATGTACAAAATGGGGATAATCATCTATTTAACAAGTTCGTGATGTCAATGAAATCAAGTGTGCAAAAGTAAACTGTAAAGCATCATATAAATGTTAGCAAAGATAATGGCTTCGTCTATCATCACTTCAGGAAAACATGGAATATGTGGAGCCTATTTCTTTTTTCCAAATGTGCTCTTCCGTAACACAAGTAGTGGAGATATTTTCCATTTGTTTACTCCTCAGTGGTAAAAATCACATAAAAATGTGCTATTTTAACTATTTTAAGTGTATAATTCAGTGGTATTAAGTCAATTCATATCATTGTGACCCATCACTGCCATCCATCTCTAGAACTCTCTTCATCTTGCAATAACTGAAACTCTATACTCATTAAACAGTAACTTCCCATTCCCTCTTCCTGCTTCCTCAATTAGAATTCTAACTCTGTTTACACCTTATCCCTAACACAAAATTCATTGCCAATCAAGAATGTAATGGTGGGAGTCTCAAGTCTATCTGTTACCTCCATTATTTTGAATCCCAGCAAGATAAACAGTCTGACAATATAGAGAAGAAAACTATAATGTATTCTGAGCATATAAGAGAAAACTGCTATTTGGCCACCTTTAAAAGTATCTAGTAAAATATGGATGTAGTCAATCTTCTGGAACTGATCCTAAGGAAATAACTAGGGATGTATATAAAGACTTATCTGACAACATTTGAAAAATAAAAATGGACCTCCAAAGTTCCCATTAATGCATGTGATGGCACATACATTAAACAAAAATTATATAACCACTATATAGCTCATCATAGGATAAATCTTTAAAAATACGGGAGTATGATCATGCTATAATACTGTTAAAACCTTTAGAAAAACTGCACATATGAGATAAACTAAGTAATAAAAATAATACAGAACTCTACCTATCTGTCTAAGAATAGTCTGGTAGGTAGGCAGCAAATGTTAATGACAATCTCTGGTGACAGAGTTATCAGTGATTTTATTTTATTTGCAATTTTTTTTGTTTTAAAAAATTTTAAATGACCATATATTACTTTTATAGCCAGAAACAAAATGTAATTAAATAAAAACTCAAGCATAGACCACCAACCCAGCAATGAACTCTGAGGTATTTCAGCTCTGAACATTTTTAGTAATTGGAAATTGGGAAGGCCATAAAAAGTGGTCACTGGGGGCTAGTATTTGAATGAAAAACCCAAAGAGCTTGTTTCAAATCATGTCGACTTTCACATTACTAATATAATTAAAGCAAGTAAATCAGTTGGGCAACATGCCACTCACCCTTCAGACACACGTCACAGCTGTCTGCATGCTCACTATCTTCACCTTGCTCAATTTTTACAGTTTTTAATATGAATATCAATTCGCTTTTTCATAAACCTAACCTATAAATGCCACAACCCCTCTGAGGGATTTCCTCAGGCTTCATTTTAGGCTCCACAAGAAAGGATGTAAAAAAGACCTTTCTTTTGTAAAGTGAATCTATAATTCTGTCCAATATCCATCATTTTCAAGGCTAAGTAATCATATTTAATAGATCCTAAATTACATTCTGTCAGGCAAGGATTCCCTTGATGATATTAACCAGAACAGAGGACTGACAGTCAGAGGCCTGAAAGTAAGATATTGTTCTACAAAGGGCTTACAAGTTTTCCTTTACGCGGGTCGACCTTATGTTTGGGGTGATACAAGGTCTGTGCCTTCACCACAATCCTCAATTGCTTCCTCTGAGTTGCACACAAACCAGCTCCTGATTTCCTGTTAAAGTTACTTTTAAAATTTAGTTACTGGGCATATTTTTTTGACCCTTTCTTTTGAGGAAATTGTTATTGTGAATTTATTTTTACAAAACTTCTCTAGCAAGAGAACTTGGCGTATAAGCATCTTCCTATGTTATCTTCATCCTATGGGTTTATAGGAAGGCTGAAAGAGAGAAGCTGAGTGGTAGGAGAAAGTTGGAGAGAAGCAGTCATAGCCTTGTATTGTTTAAATAAATGATACAAAGTATAAGATCTTTTCCTGACAGGAAAAATTATTAGCTCATGATATCAAAAAGGGGTGCAAAGACAGGTTTTCCTTTGAGAAAGGAAGAAGTCTTAGACCAGGTTTTCATTAGGAAGGAAGTTCTCATCTCTTCTACTTTGATAAACTCTACTGGAGTGACTTTTATATGATGGATTTTACATCTCTGAGATATTAAATAACAAGAATAAGACAATATTAAAAATAAACATATCTCCAAATCAAAGGATTTGTTTTTGATGTTTCACTTATAAAAACAACTTAAGCACAAATCCATACTTTAAACTGAATTTTTGTTCAAAATTCAACTGTTCTGAGCTCTAGCCAGGTGCCTAGCCTCTGTGGATGCGTTATAAACATTAACTCATTCCAATCTTATAAATCTGTAAACTACAGATATATTTATCTCAATTATAGTTATGATGCCTACAAGTCATCCATTTCTAACATTTTGGGATGACTTGGACTCCAACAGTTTGGGCCACTTTCAATTTTGATCATTTTTTTTTTAAAGATTTATTTATGCAGTACAAGCTGGGGTACAGGCCAGAGGTGTGGGGTGGTGAGACGGTTCACCAGAGACAGAGCGGGGAGCAGAACAGGCAGATCAGAAATACACTGCTGAGGGGAGCAGCGGGCAAGGCAGGAGAGGTCTGCTGCACCATGTGGGATTCTCCCCAGCCGGGCATTGAACTCACGTCGCCGCTGCCAACAACTCCACAGCGCAGTGCTCAACTGCTGCGCCACTGGGGAGGCCCTCAATTTTGATCATTTGTTTCACCAAATAGTATTGGTAATCTGGTTTTGGAGAAAAAACAATCCCAACCAAGTTGTTCCATACTTCTAGATATATAATCATGAAATTCTTGCCTAAAGAAAACTGTGCAAATGCTGAAGGGTAGAGTGGGGGTTGGGGGCAAGTGGGGAATAATGGTGGTCAGAACAAGAAGTGGGATGATGAACATGAAAGAGTGGAAGGAAAAAACATTAACATTTTATCAAGTTTTTTTTTTTTTTTTTACAAATTTGAGAGACAAAAATACACAAAGGGACAGATTGTTTTTGCTCATTTCTCTTAGTTTTCTCCCTCTTCTTTAAAGTTTTCAGGTTACTATGTCTTCCCTTTGCTCTTCTTTACCAATTCTTATTTTTACTTACCTTTCCCTTCTTTTTTTTTTATCTGACCATCATTCCTTCCCTTATATTTTTATTCCTAGCCTAAAAAGGACTAAAAAATAATAAATCCACCTTTTCTGCCCTCCAAGTGTAATAAAATACAGGCAGGCAAAAACTTAAGGAAATAATTGGCTGGCTTCATGATCATTTCTTCCATCTTCCATCATAATTAACTCCTCTCAGTATTCTCTTCTTTACTTCCTCCTTTCCAGCAAGTCACTTCCTTCTTTTCAATAAATCACTAAAACTAAGATTTAAAAGCACGTTACCATGTTCTGATACACTACAGTAGTTTAATTTTCCTATCAGTCTAACCCAAATCGGTTTCTCATTGACAGAGCTCAGCTGCTACCAACTTGCTCACTGTGTTCAACAAACGGAAAAATCTCAGTAAAACCTCTGTTAATATTATTTCCACTGTGGAAATATTAAGCAAGCTGGGCTGTGTTGATTTCTTTAATTTTTTAACATAAGATAATTATTAGGATAGTGAAAATTTGACAGTTTCTATGGCAATGAGTTTGGGTTTCAAGGGAGTAATTATTTAAAATCTATCAGGACTCCAGCGGACTTTGGTCTTAAAATCTATCAGGACTCCAGCGGACTTTGGCCCCTTTTGAATCATTTTGCCTGGACATGTTAATACTCTAGCTACCTTCTTCTCAGTCATGTATTTTTTTTTAAAAGCGTTGACATTCTTTTATCTTTTAATGTGGTTCTTATATATGAGTTTCTTTTTAGTTTCATTGAGTTAATAATGACAGCTGTTCATAATTTTGTCAGTTTATCTTTTTCAGAGTACTCTTACAGCATTGTTCATGTAACACCAAACACTTTACCAGGCACTGTTGTAGGTATTGTGTCCAGATGAAAACATTGGATAAGTCCTTCTGGAGTGATTGGGGGAAGGACTGTGGGGACATATGTAGTAGGTAGCAGACAGGATAATGTATGTTGAGCTTCAATTATTATATTTATATATTAATTTGTTGACATTAGGTACCTTATTGATTATATCATTTTCTAATTGCATTTATCACATTATATTTTAATTTCATATATTGAGTTAGTCAGCTTCTTCCACTAAATTGTGACAGAGAAGATGTTATTCATTTTTGTATCCTTAATATCAAAAAGGGTCTTGAACATGATAGTCTCTACAATAAACAAATGAATAAAATGACTACATACAGATAAGATGCAGAGATATAAATGTATGTTTTTATTTATTGTCAATGTCTATGTAGATATATATGTATATGTAGAAATAACAGATATACATTCATTTTACATCATATATATCTGTATGTAGGTATATATAATTACATATGCATATTACATTTCACAAGATATGATATATTTAAGAATTCCAGAGAAATGGATTTTTTATGTAATATGGGAACTATTTTTGGTCAAAAAAAAGTGCTGCCTTCATGTTGATACGAAGTCAGTATGTAATGGGGTGCTACATTAATTTTCAAGTCCTTATGATGATGTCATTTTGATGGTTAAGGTCAGACTCCTAAGAAATATCAAATTTCAAATTTCCTTTTATTTTAAGGAGTGAGATCTTTCAAACCTCTCATTATTGCTCTTCTTGTTCAACATGACTAAAATGCATGTCTCATTTAGGAACTTAAGTGATATTCTGTCTTAAATTAGTAAGTATACCTGATGCTAAATGTATGTCAAATTCCTGTTTTATATGTATCTGCTTCTATGAGTAGGAACCTGAGTTGGATTGCCATCCAATTCAGACAATGACACATTTGCCCAACCAAAGAAAGAATTCAAATTCAACCGCAGAGGGAGATTAGCACCAATGTTGACCCCTTATAAATGCTTTGGTGAGAAATCCTTGTAACCTGCTCCTGTTCTGCTTTGGAGAGCTAAGAGCTTTGAGAAGGTACCATTTCTGGAGGAATAGCATGTAAGGTTCTCACACCCTGAAACCTTGGAGTTCTAAGCAGCATGCTTTTCTGGTTCTGAATGTTGAATGTTTTTTTACATTCTTGTTCTATGGGCTTTGGTGTTCATTTTGTCTTAGAATTAGGGCAACTGGCTAGTCTTGGTTTCCTTGGTACTTCTTCGTTTTAGCACTATAAGTCTGGTGTCCTGGGAATCCCTTCACTTGGTTGCCCTACGTGGAATCCTGTGATTGTGGTGTGTGGAGGAGGCTGCCACTGTGGGTGTGATGTATGAGTCTGAGCTCCACTAGAAGTGTGGCTGTGATATCACATCCTTCTTCACCAGATTCCCAGGGATATGTAAACTTGATGTATTTACTCCAGACTCGCAGAGTACTGTGGGTGGTTTGGGGCTAGCTCAAGGTCAAGTGCATTAATCAATATTAAAGCTCTTTGTAGCTTATAAAGTACTATATAGATATATTATCTTGATTACATCCTGCTTTCTTCCTTGACAATCCATGACTCTGAGCACATGTGAACCTCTTGACTTCAGAAACGAGAAG
Source organism: Scalopus aquaticus (assembly GCA_004024925.1). Lineage (NCBI taxonomy): Eukaryota > Metazoa > Chordata > Mammalia > Eulipotyphla > Talpidae > Scalopus > Scalopus aquaticus. Next base: position 65,091 of record PVIJ01006674.1, read on the forward strand.
GAGCTGATAAACATTACTAATGTAGCATATTAATAACAATTTAATACATTTATTAATAATCTAATATATTTAAATAATGAATATCAATACTTCCTGTTCCTGTTGACTGAATATTGTACTAAGTACTTTATATATACATCATTGCTTTTAATCCAAAAATACCATGAAGTGGTTATTATTATTCTCCATTGCTCCTAGAGTTGTCCTTAATGAGGGAGTCCTGTTCCCTTTTGGTGTAGACTCAGGAGTGAGAAAAGCAGGGGAGCCAGTATAAATGACCTGAGCTGGTTCCTAGAATGGCCTGCAGTTTTGCATATCAGCACAAATCTTGTGTGAAGACTTTTAGCAGTCAACCCTTGAGAATTTGGTAAGGCTTATAGTTGGCCCTGCTCAGCCCTTCCTATCTGCAGGTCTAATTTAGAACCATCTGGAGCCGTTTGGCACCATCCGGGTCCTGAAAGGCACAGGAGCAAGGGTTCAACTCCATTAAAATATACATTTGAATGTTCATATTTTTTATCTTGGTAACTAAAAGAGTTTCTAGATAATGTCAACAAATCTTTTGTACAAATATAATAAAAATAATTTTCTAAAATACATATTTACTTATATAACCTGACCCCTTATGTTTTCTTTCTATTTTTATTTATGAACAAGTTTAAAATTTTCTTCAAGCATTCATATTTTAATTCCATTGAGCTAAATGTATTTTTTTTTAAAAGCAGAAGTGAAGTTCATTTCTTACCAACTCAACCTTCACCTATTAGATTTATTAAAGCCATAGATTATCTGTGTTGCATTTGATACAGTTAAATCATTTTTTACTTTTCAAGAAATGTTTCCTCAAGGCACTCCAAAGAACCAATTTGCTCACAGAAAGACTCTTAAGGAATATCTTTTACTCCATGATAATAGCTAAGTTTGAATTATGTTATCCAAAGAGGAGTCTTCACAGCTTTCAAATAAATAATATTCCATATATTTAAGGACTTGTATGCATATTTAATACCTTTCAATGAAATTTCTTAGCAATACAAATTAGTTTAAAAAACAAAAACAAAACAAAAACCATTTCTTCCTAAATGTTGCTAAAATAAGGTCTTAGACTAATGGATTATAAACCTGGGCCAAACTTTATTTCAAGTTAGCCACAAAGGATGAGACCTTTAAGTGTGCCAATTCAAGATTCCCTATAGGAATTTTATAGAAGAAGCGAATGGTTAATCATTGTTAAACTGGATACAAGAAAAAATAATGTCTGGTTAAAGATTATTAGGCTAGCCAGTCAGCTGGGTGGGTAACCCTGGCTTCCCAGAAGTCCTTAATCTCATTTAGGTCTATCAGAAAATTGTTCAAGCATTTTAACAGCAATGCTGGTTACTTCCCAGAGGAGGTTTTGAATTATATCATGCAACAAAATTCTACCTCAGACCAGGTGTGGGACATTTTTATTCTTAATGTTAATATAACTTTTGTGCCAAAATGTTATTATAGGTCTTCTGTTCTGAAATAACAATTAAAAATGTTTTATTGAAGGTGGTTAACATTTTTTGGACTAAAACTATCAGAAGTTTTGTGTCTTGAAAGAATTTTGCAACATTTGTAGAACAAGAAAGTTAGACAAATGCAGATTATCTAACAGTAAGATTTCATGACAGAAATAGCACTAAAATAAGCTGCAAATGTGATTTTAAAACAAACCAGCAGTGTCTAAATCTATCTACCAATTTATAGGAAGTCCAATTAACTATACCATGGAGGGGCAATGAATTAATATACAGACTGTGGAAAAGTCTACAGGACATAAAATGGTTTCTTCACCAAATTACAAGGGGCAGGGAGATGAGAGAAACTATAAAAAAGACTTAAAAAATTTACCAATCAATCACAATATGTAGACCTTCTATGGATCTCGATTTAAGCAATACACTGAAAAATAAAATTATGACATTCATGACAGTTGAAAATTTGAACTCTTACTGGGAATTTATGACATTAAGTAATTATTGCTAATTTTAAAACTGTGGCAATTGTCACAATTAAGTTTATAATTTTATATTAAGTTTATATGCAAAAATGTCAACTTTATGATTTAGAGATATATAGTGAAAATTTGCATATGAAATGATATTATTTCTGATTTTTTTTCAAAATAATAATAAAAGGAAGAGGAATAGGTAAGGATATAGATGAAATATAATCAGCCTCAGTTAGGTGTTGAAGTTAGGTGGTGGGTAGATGGAAAATCATTATGCAAGTCTGTCAGCTTTAAAAAAAAAGAGCAGAAGCAGCAGACCTTAGCTGGATAATAGCCACTGAATGGACAAATGACAAGATGCTGAAGGCCAGGGAGCTAGAGGGCATCATGCTAGAGGGCTTGAGGCCCCTGACCCTACCTATCGTGAGGCTGTGAAGTTTTGGAACAGGATTCCAACCCCACGTGTATTTATGTACTCAGATATCATCACGGAGGGGAGTCAGGAGGGCATGGAAGACTGAGACCCTTTATCCAGATAGCTGGAGCATTAAACCAGGGCACTCCAACTGTTTGCATTGGACCAAGATTTAAATCAAATTGGGCTTTTAGTTCTATTTCTTCTTGCCACTCAGCAGTTGGATGTTCACAAACTTGTTTGTCTAAAATGACCAATTTTCTTTTGGTTAGAAGATTAGAAGAGGGAATCTGATTAGAAGAGGGAATAAATTACAGCTATATGATATGTATATGGTGTTGGTAGCCCTCAGTTCTTACACTTGAAGACTGCTGGGCATTTTAGTTCTATGGCAAGAGGCTCTAGCCTCATATAGGTTTGAACCCCACCTCTTCCACTCTGTGCCCCTTCCACGGGTGCTTGGGCAAGTTATTTAATACTCCTGAATCATGGTTGCCTGTGAAATGAAGTTAATACTGCTTACCTCAGAGGACTGTTCTGAAATTAAATGACATCTGAATGTATAACCCAGTGCAGGACTTGTCATATGGTAAATGCTAAACAAATGTCAATTTTCTTTTCTTCCGACACTAAATAATTTGCACATTGAAAAACAAATGACAAATTGCTTCCTACTTAATTTAGGCCAATTAATGCCCAATAAATTGGCCTTAGTATTTGAAGGGATCATTCAATGAAAGTAATGACATTTTAAGGCTTTCTAGTTTTTATTTTTATCCAGTTCCAATTATGACCATAGATGTCTCCGTGAATCTTTTCTACCCAGTTGTGGCCAGAGGTACAGAAGATAGCTCCATCATTTGTGTTCATGATTTTTCATGAAGCAGATGAGTACATGTGTGAGAAAAGAAAGCACTGGTAACTCTGCCTGTCCTTTTAAGTTCCTTTGTCCTGCACAGAGTGACGAAACCACACTTTCCCTTAATTTGACCCTTTGCACTACATCTACCTTTTGCTTTACAGTGAGAGTATAACCACAGAGCAAGGGTCTCTGGGTAGGACAACCAAGTTCTTGGGATCCTTCCTCTGCCTCCATTCACCTTAACCATTTTGGGAACTAAGGTCAAACATCTGGTTAAAGCTGACATGTGGGGCATTTTCCATAGGAAGTTGTTCTCTTCTATGGCCATGATTTTACTTACATGTTGACAAGGGTAATAACAATCTGAGTAAGAGAGGACTTCTGGATCTCTCTTCTTGGGGACAGAACATGTAGCATGTGTTTAAATCAATCCAAGCAACTCAAAGGAGAATAAATGACCATTGAAAAAAGTGAAGGAAGAGGAGTTAATAATTCACTTGTATATTATCTTTAAGACACATTTTCTACTCCATGAAAATGGATTCCTTAGCATCCCATAAAATGAATACAAACATATGTTCATGAATTGATGGGCCTGGCTTCTCCTGGGCTGTGTTTTATGTGGCATAAAAAACTCGGGCAACTAATATGATATGGGGCAGTGGTTGCTGTGCAAGGAGAGGAGAGGATAAATCTCCCATCTGCACTCTGTTTCATTTTGAAGAGGATAAAATAAGGATTTGCTTTATTTTAGAGTATGACTTGGTGTTTTTTTCCTAACAAATGATTGAGAGAATTTGAGTGCAATAGAGTTTGTTGTTTTATTTTCTGGATTTCCTTACTCTCTTTTCCTCTTTCTCTCAGTCCCCTGGAGTTTAGGACTATCTGGTCTTCTCGAGCAAACCCAAGCAGATTGTAGACTGGGCTCCTTCTCCTAATAGAGTTCCTGCTGACTGCTTTGTTGTGCCCTGCTGTTAGTCTATGCAGATGGTAGAGGTCACATAGCAGTTCACAGAGCATGAGGATGAGACAGTGTCAGTGGTTCTGTTTTCCTTGGTGGGGGATGTCTCATCCTACTGGAGACATGAGAGGAAGCTATTAACCCCAGGGAGTTTGTTGGGGCAGTACCTGAAGTCAGTCAGGAGCTGAAAGGGAAGGAGAACCTAACACTTGAAAACAAAGACAATATGATAGGATGTTAGCTCAGGAAGGAACCTTGGAGCCAAAAGTGTGTGGGAGAATCTGCATCAGAGTACGAGCTTATGTGAGATTGTTTGGGGCTTGCTCGCTCTATGGTCTGTTATAACCAGGCAACTTTGTCCTGGTCTACGCAGAATACTCCTGGGGTCCGCCTGTTGCCCAGGGCATTATGATAGCATCCCCTTACACTCTTAAAAGGGTCCTGATTTGGATGATAAATTTTATTGTCACCCCACCTTTTCACCTCATTAGATATTGCATCCACATTCCAAGAGGGTGCTATGCTTGACATACCGGTAATCCTTACACATAAAGCTTCTTAAGGACCAAGAACTGATCTAGAACTGACAAGAGATTTGTGTGAGAAGCAGTAGGTCTCCCAGTTCCTACTTTAATCACCACTGAATTTCTTTTGATCCTTCTCACTCTTTTCCCCTTCTGGTCAGAAGAAGGTTTTTTTTTTTTAATATTAATATTGCACAATAAATTGCTTTTTTTTTTTAACTGAAAAGACATATTTAGTGTTTCTCTTTTATTGGCATTCAGGTTGCTTCTAGTTTATGGCTACTGCAAACAACTCACATGCAGTTATTCTTCAGGTTTGTTGTATTTGTTGCTGTTTCCACATCTGCAAAAGAAGAAATCATAGAATTAGTGGGAGGATTAAATGAGATAATTTTATAAAAGCACTTAATATAGTACCTGATACAGAATTAGTGTTTGATAAAATTGTCTATTATCGTTGTTAATATTATTTAAACATTATCGATTCCATAAATTATTTTTCCTTCCTCCAGAGAGGCTCATCCCTAAGCCTTCTGTGTAGTGGATATGGAGACCCTATGTTCTTGCAAGGTCATAGGCAGGGCCATGGCATGTCTACATAAAATGCCTTCTTACAGCATCATTCAGAACTTCACTGAGGGTTCCAAGTGAGCTCCTGGGCTTCACGTGGTCTTCAGCCCTCTCCGTGTCAATTTCAAAGTAGATCTGATGATTTATTAATTTCTTCAGGGGCCAAAATGCCATTTCAGTGTTGTCACTGAGACTACATTAGACTTCTCTCTTATCTCTAAAGTATAAAATTCAAAAGGCCTTTAGAAGTGGGCTTGTGAGCGATGGAAGGATGAGAGTGGTCCTTCAAAAGGCTGCATAGCCGAGTGAGAATGGCCTGCCTCTCTTGTAACATGAGGTTTGTTTGTGGGACTCCTGTAGAGAATGGAGCAGGAAATGGCAGGGTAAAGAGCTGCCTCAACTTTAATGTTTGGAAATATGTTTTTCAGATGTTCTTCCCAGCCAGAAATTGTCAATATGATAAAGAGACAGCTGTCTGACCTCAAAAGATGGTGACCTCCCGCCTCCTAAAAATCTCTCTGCATCCAGGGCTTCCAAAGAGGTCATTTCTGGATAAAATCTGACTTTCTCTTTGCTTTTTTTTTTCCCTTAAAAGCTTTTACTAACATGGCAAAAGATAAGAAAGGAGGCTTTTGTTCCAGATGTGTGAGGTTTCCTGGAAGAAAAAAGATCTAAAAAGCTTCCTTACCACCTGACCTAGTCAAGCAAAGAGAGTACTTAACTTTACATGAGAAAGCTTACTGAATAAAACTCTTAATTGTTAGAATTTTCTCTATGGTTTCCATCCTACAGAAGCACACCCTCATAAGCTGTGGAGTCTTTCTACTGACCAAATGCGAAAGCAACAAGGGAAATTAATTCCAAGTAGGACTTTGCAGAACTGAGGGTTTATGGAGTCATTAAAAACTAAAGGAAGGTGATAAGTCTGCCTAACAAAGAAATAGGAAATATATTTGGAGATTGGGGGGGAGGGTTGGGGTAAAGAGAGGAGAAAGGTAGAACAAGTGTAAGTGAACATATTAATGCTTTTGTCCTCTTTATTGCTTCCACTGAGTAAAAAGATCTTTTCATGCGTAGAAGCTACTTTTCTTGGTAGGACAAATATCTAGCACTCATGTTCCAAACAAAACATTCTAAAAAGAAAAAAAATCTGCAAAGCAAAAATCAACAGAAAGTCCTTCTTTTCCTTTAGTCCATACTTTTTCTTGGACATTTTCTGATTCAGGGGATGATTAGGTGGCTTGTAAATTTTCCAGACCTTTTTTCTCTGCCTTGATATATGTCATGGCTCTTCTGCTGAAAGTAAATATATAGTAATACATATATCCAAGGCAAGGCCAATACAGGGCTCAGGTGAGGGGCCCTTTAGCTTATAAAGATTGGAGAGAAGTTGGGGCATAGATAAGTCCAGTCAGTTCATTTTGCCGTCCATTGGAAACAGGGGTAAAATATTCATTAGTAAGAGAAGTCGAAAAATATGAATAAAGTGGTGATTTCAAATTTTTTGTTGGTCAGATGTTTTGTCAATATATCAAAGTATTATAAACTATTTCTTTCACGTCAGGCATTGTGCTAAGCAGTGAGGATAAGTAGTCTTTGCTTCTGTGGTCTATTTCATTTTTCCAGGCATTATTCTTCAGGACAATATTCAGTTGCATTTCCCAGAACAAGCCTTCTACAGCTGACTTTGTTATGTTGCTTTAAGGCTTGATACAGGGCTTCTGATCTGGAGGAATGGGTGGTTTCAGGGGACCTTTAACCCTCATATATCCAGAAATCAGGCACCTTCACCAAATATTTAAAAATAAGGCTGAGGTTACTGTTTAGAGTCCTGAATATAGGTTTCACGGTAGAATTTTCCATCTTGAAGAAGAGCTTAAATCATAATTAGTTCTCCTCAGTAGCCCAAACCAAAATAAAATCACCCTATAGAGTTATCAGGTCCATGTTCATAATATTACAGAACATAAAAAGTACATTGGCCACATTATTGTCCTTACTCATGGCCATGTAGTGATATATGTTAATTTCAATAAAAAACTGGTTCCTACACATAAAGCAAAAGAATAGTAAGAGATCAAACCAAAGCATATCAGTAAAACCAATCTGCTTACTCAGAGGATTCACAACTAACACTGAGCCAGAAAAGCCAATGTGATATCTCAACATATTACAAAGACAGTCACATTAATCTCTGGGAATAGGAGGGGAGGACTGGAGGTATGGAAGAACAGCAATTTTAGTCCTTTATCAAGTCAGGGGAAACCAAACAAATTCCACATCTACTTTTTCAATCTCAGCATACAACTTAAAGCAGATTTGCCTTGTCGGTTTTTCAAGAACATTGTCTAAGATGGTAGCTTGTTTATTTATGTCTTGGATTTATGGATTGCCTTTCCTCCAGAAGGCCTCTCTGTTAAAATTTAAACATAGTTTATATCTCTTCTTCCTGTCATCACCACCTAGCTTGAAAGAGAGAGCAGTGTGGTCCTGTCCTGTAATCATAAGTCAGTGTTTGCAACCTCATCTGATACATATATTTAGTCTTGTTTATTAATTTATTTTTTTGTGAAAAGAGATTGACAGCAATTTTCAGCTAGATCCAATGTGCTCTTTCTGTGTTTTTCTATATGCTTCCTACTTATCTTCGAGGGGTAGATTATTTTTCTTCCTCTTTACCTGTTTGTTTCCTCCTCAGCCTCTCTGACTGCTCCTTTGGGCTCTTTTTCACATTCCAAATGTTTACACAACTCAAAAATTCAACCTTCTCTGAGCACAGTTTTGTAATAATAAATTAAATGGTTTTGTCAGCTCAATCAGAACTCTTCATTAAAAAGATAATATGAAAAGGAGGATTAATAGCCATCTGGAAGATAACTCTGTATCTTGGCCAGAGAGATTAGGCTTTTCCCAAAAGTGTCGTGAGACTTGAGCGGAAAAGATACCACAGAACTAGCCAAATTTGTTTCCTCACATCTCTTAAATATTAGTAATAAGCTGGCCAGAGTCATCCTAATGATTTTTGCATATCTGTGCATGTTTGTGGGCCCAGAGAGAGCCAGCGGTTTGGGAACCAATGCTGAGTCACAGGACTCTGTTCTGTGGAGGTCGCAACCAGTAAGATCCTTCCCCTATGATAATTTCTCACTCTTCTTTAGAGAAGGTAAGATTTTTAGCCTTCTAGAACATTTTATGATTATAACACCCAGCAATAAATTAAACAGTATGTGTGCCCATGGGTGGGAGAGAATTGGTCACTGCACTGCCTGATGACTGACTTTCACTGTCATTACTAGTTCAACATGAGATTCTGAGGTTAGTGGGCACCACAGTGGGGAGGCAACTGTTTTGTGAGTATGTCACTCTTTGCTTCTCCTAGCTGGGAAGCCTGAGCACTGAGCATTTTATGTCTCTCTTGGCAGGAGGTGCATTCAGGCTGAATCTGAAAGTTGCCAAAATCAGTAGAAGAAATAACAAACAGCAAAAACTGATTCCTCAGTAAAAGAATTATTAAATGTCTGGGATATGCTTTGTCTTTATATCCACAGTGCCTCGCATAATACCTAGTATGGAATAAATAACTAATAACTATCCACTGAATGATTGAACAAATTTGAATGAGTGTTTTAAAGCACACTGCCTAAGAGGACAGGTGATTTGGCTGCCTCACTGGAAAAGAGCGTTTTTTTTGAGACTCCCTTAAGCCTTACTCCCCTATTCATCCTTTTAGCAAATACTACTTAGCATCTCCTGTTTAGCACTTTAGCTGAAGTTCATTTATACTTCTTGCTTATACCCAACCAGACACTAAAATGTAAGTGAATAAGATCAGTGAGCTTATTGTTTATTGTTATATCTTTATCACTTGGAATGGAGCTTAGAGATGGGCAAGGGGTTCTCAAAACAGCAAATTGGATTTTCTGCCAACTAGCATTGCCTCACTTGCAAGTTATTCCCTGTAAAAAACCCAAGGTGGCAAAGGCAGGTGGCTCTTGTGTTGGCTACTTCTGTGCAAGACACTTCCTCACCTACAGATCAGCCTCTGCTTTTCCTCAATCCACATCCCGTGGTGACCCCACATCCCACACCAGCTCGCTAGATTAGAGCTGATACAGAAATTCTGGAGGTTTCTCTGTACTTTCTCAAAGTTAACTTTTTGACATATGTAACATACTACTCTTTTGTTTTAGTCATTTCTGTTTTTACTGTATTTAATAAAATGCTGGAGGTTAAAGGTGCAACTTTCCTCTGGTAGGAAAATATTTAATTAATGTCTTTGGTAAAATGTTTTCTCTGTGCTGCTTAGGTAGGTTGGGTCTCATAACCTCCAGCTAGCAAAGAACAACTCCAAGGCAAAGACTGCCTGAAAGATTTTCCCAGGCTCCTGGCATGTTCTTTATTTTGCAATTGCTTCCTGAGTCCCTATTCTCAACCTACTTTCTGTCACAGAGGGGAAGAAGCCCAGAGGGAAAAAGATATTTGCATAAAATGTCACAGTTCACAAAGTTTTTTGGTATGTTTCTTTTCTTAGTCTCTGCCATCATACTGTGAGATGTGTATTGTCTCAGTTTTAGGGATGAGAAAGTAGATGAGAACACTGAGGAGCAGGAAGGTTAAATAACATATTAACCAGGGTGATGTCATTTCAATCCAAGTCTCCTGAACATGACCCCACTATGTATTTCTGCTTCCAAACTATGTCATAAGTGAGTCTGAAGTTTGCTAGATTTTTCTTTCCTGGTTACTTCCCTCTGCACATTCTGCTAAGCTTGATCACTGTTCTGCAACCATCCCAGACTGCGTAGGTTCATCATCGGTTCAAACAGCCTCTTTGTTGTCTTAGCTGTTCCCATGGCATTGTCCAACGCTCTCTGCCACACTCTGCCATACTCCACCACTCTCTACCACTCTGTCATTTGGTCCTCTGCTGGCACACGGTCCTTTGCCGCCACGCTTTCTCTGCTTGCTGCTGCTTCTTAAATCCTCAGCCTCTCCAGGCTCAGGTGTGCCCACTCACGCATGATGACACCACACTCCAGGTGCCCGCTGTCAGGCATGCGTGTAGAATCACAGGGGCCCATCATTACTGATAATGGCAATAGGGAGGAAAATCCTGATCATTCTTTCATTTACCCTGCAGTCATACCTTTCGGCATCTGTGTAATGCTGTACCCTCTGCCCAGAAGAACTTTCCCTCTCCTTTATATATTTGTTTAGCAACTCATTTGTCCTTCACAGCTGAGTTCAAAGGAGACAGTAAGTGGAAGTAAGAGTGGATCCTTGGAGTCACACTCTTCTGAGTCCAAATCTTGGTGCTGCCATTTACCCTCTGTCAGTCCTGGCATGGTTGCTTAACTTCTCAGGCCTTAGTCTTTGCATCTGTATTATGGGCAGAATTTTATGTTTAACAGTGGAGAAAGAAGGAATGTAAATACCACACTGTTTATAGAGTTTTCATGTTGCTGCTGCTCCCCCCTGACTTAGAACCTTGTTACCAGTCTCTCTCCTACTGCTCTAAAATTGCCTCTTGATTGACCTGGGGTTTCCAACTAACCTCTCCAGACAGATAAAAATGAAAGGGGAAGAAAAGAGAGATATGGAAAAAAAAAGGAGCATGGAACAAATAGAAAAAAACATCAGATAGAGAGAAAACTTTGCCAGTGGAAGAGAAAAAAAGGAATATTAAAGTCAATGTATGGATGTTGTTCTGGAGGGTTGGGACGAAGAGAGGCAGGGAATAGCTAAAAATGGCATCACTTGTCTTGGTGGGCATGTGCTGGCTCAGAAAGATCTACCCCGAATCTAGGAACCAGCCTAGAATCTGGAACCCAACTGGCAACTCTGAGGGAAAGAAAGAAAATATGAGAACTGGTTTGGGAAGGAAGGAGAGATGACGTAAATCACCTTTGTGTAAATCCTCATGGTACCTGGGAATGTTATTTATGTTTTAAAGAACTATTATTATTTTTTAAAAAGCACAAGACTTTTATGCACTTTTTTTTCTTCGTAACAATACCCTCAAAAGGCATGTATTCAGCCAGGGTGTCAGTTGCTCAGCTCATTAAAACATTAAGTGAAACACTGATGACAATTATATAGAACTGAACCTTTTTGTCAAAGTGTATCTTCTATTGCATAACGAATTAGTCAAAAGTTTGTCTTGTTATTTTATTGTTTCTTTTTATCTTAGATTTTGATGGAGTTTCTTTATAGCCAGTAAAAAGGTTGCGAGGTTTGGTGGGGATAATTTCAGGAGAGATACTTCTCAGATACTTTCTGGATGGCAAAGAACTTCTTTCTGGGATAGCATTCATTCATTCAACAGATTTTCTGAGCCTCTAGTATATGTTTTATCACATGCTATGCTTTGGAATTGCAGTACTGAGCGCTAGATACAGCCTCTGTCTTCAGGATGAGACCCTTACGCAGATCTTTATTTGGGCAGCTCTTCGTGTTCTAAATCTGTCTCCCAATCACATAAAATGTAAACTTCCCACGAGTTTCCCTGCTAGGCTCTGCTATGAGAAGCGGGTTTTGGTTATCAGTGAATATTGATAGTCATGAGGTGTTGATGGCAGAGTTACATAAGTCACCTCCCTGTGGGCATTTGTACCAGGAATATATACAAGTACATACTTGGAGAGCTATAAAGGTTTAACACATAGGATTGAATTTTTGCTAGTGGAATTTCAAACACACCCATACTTTTATTTATGGGTAACTTCCATGGTGTTCTGCAACCATCCCAGACCGGGTAGGTTCATCATCGGTTCAAGCAGACTCTTTTTATTGGCTGTTTTTATGCCGTCCTTCCCTGTACTCAGCCGCTCCACCACTCTCTGCCCCACGGTTCTCTGCTTTCGCGCTCTTTTCCCTGCCACTGCTGCCGCGCTCACCTGTGACGCCGCCCTTATATAGTGTCTCTCCAGGCCCAGGTGCGCCCACTCACGCATGCGCACGCCACCACGAGGCACACGTGCATGAGCGCAGGTGTCCATCATTAAATCTAATGGCGGTAGGGCAGAAAATCCTGATGTCTCCTTCATGTACCCTACACATGGGCATATTCATATTTTGATGGTTCTAATATAACTAGAGTTAGCATTGCCTAAAGTTAGTATTACTTATGGAGTGCTTACCAAGTACCAAGAAACATGCTACATGTTTTAGATGAATAGACTTATTAATCTTTCAGTTATACTATCAAGAATTGTGAAGGATAAGAGACTTTGCTCTACTTGTCAACTTGTGTACAATGGCAGTTGGCATGAGACGCCTAGGCCAGAGACAAAGAATTTTATTACTGATGATTCAGCCAGCAACAGGAACATTAACATACATGTTAAGTTCCTCTCTGAAGTTCCGTGGGGAGGCCGCCATATGCAACGGATGTGTTATAGGAGAGGAACCCTAAGCTTAGTAAACTTGAATCTCTTAGGCACTAAGAAGGCCTGCCTTTTGCTCTGAAGGGAGATGCTATTTCTATCTTCCAAGGCTCTTTGCCATAAAATCCTTGAGAAGGTAGTCTGGAACAAAGGGCATTGTTTTCTAAGATAAACAGAAACATGAGTGACTTAGAGAACAATCTCCTCAAAATAGATACTATGCATATCTTTATATTACAAAGAGTAAGTTGAGACTTTGGGAGGTTTTGTAAAATACATGATTAGCATTTGAGCTATGCACATGCTTTGCAGAAGTCATGTTTTAGTTCTGATATCCTAGAAGCTGACTCTGAGACACTAAGTTGGTTGTTGATCGGTTTGTTTAGGAGGTATTAGAGTAGGCATCAGAGTTTAGCTTGTCTGGATGATACCCCTTATCTCCTTAACAATTTCCTTCTTCTAAACCAACCGTATGTCACTGAGCGGAATCTGATGCAGGCGTAGACTTAAGAGTTTTATGTTACAAAAAGGTTGACCTCTTCTGCACCATTTTATGTAGCTATTAAAAAAAAATTACATGTGGTTTTGCATCTACCAATTCAATACTTCCTTTGATTGTCCAGTCTGTACTTTTAAAACTTTCGTGTAAATCAAACAAGGAATGCAAAAAATAACACTACATTAATTTCCCTGGCATAGCATTGGTGTAGGCTGAAATAGGCTTTTATGCCACTGGGCTCTGTGGCTATCACCTGCGGCCTTTTTTTTTTTTTTATATATACTTAAAGAACAGGTTTATTAGGAAAAGAAGTATAGGACACTTGTACAGACACAAGCGGGCAGAAAGAGCTGCCCCACTGAGGGGCAGGTTTGCTAAGAGAGGCCTGCATGGTGCAGGTCACAGGCAGACAGGCAGGCCTCTGCCCTGCAGAGGGACAGAATTGGTAAAGGAAAGCACCTGCATAGGCACAGGTGGGCAGAGAAATGGCTGCTCACCTGTAGTCTTGATTGTGCTAATGCAGGAGGCGCTTGGGAGCGTGGGTGTGGGGCACGCATGCCTGATGGTGGATACCTGAAGTGCAGTGTGGGCATGCGTAAATGGGCACACCTGAACCTGGAGGCTGGCGCTATAAGGGCATGTCACACAGAGAAAGAGGGGTGGCGACGGTGGGGGACCAGTGACTATGGAGAAGGAGAACCCAGAGAGAGCCCAAAGAGAAAGCGTAAGTATTCGCCTGGGGCTGGGAGGCCTTCCAGCCTCCTGGCTTCCCTGGCCTCCCTGCCTGCCCACCCTATGCCTGGTTGCCACTCCACGTAGTAAGCAGAGCATTAGAGACTTCTTTACCTGCATAGAGTGTGACAGATACTCACATGGTAAATCTAAATAGCATAACCCAAACAGTTGTCACAACAAAAATTCTTTATGCTTTACTCTTCAAACCTGTTTCCAAACCAAGTGGAAATGCTATGAGAGTTAGAATAAAAGAAGACAAAGAGCACTGAACTCCAGAGCTGAGATTTGCCACTAGTGAGTTGTGTAAGTTTAAACCAGACACATTTAGCTTCAGTCTCTTGGTCTTTTCTCTTATCCTCACTCCCCATGTTCAACCAAGCAAGTTTTATTGATTCTACTTCTTCAGTATCTCTCAAATCCCTCCATATTTTACATCTCACTATTTTCTGAATCAGGCCCCTGTTGTCTCATCTGAATTACATTCTTCTCATTGAACTCATTGATCAATCTGTCTGTCATTCTTCACACTGTTGTGTATTGATCACATCATTTCCCAGATTATGATATTTCAACAGGTTTATATTGCCCTCCAGCTAAAGTCCAGACTTTTCACAATGACTTTTAAGACCCTTTGTGATATGAACTCTGCTCACCTCTCCATGTTTTCTTACTCTCCCTGTTCCTTCTTCTCCCCTCACTTGATGCTCCAATGAATCACAGCTTCTTTAAGTTACTCAGATGAGCCATGTTCTTTTTCTCACCCTGGACCTGTGTGTTTTTGTTGTCTTTTTAGCTAGAAAACTCCCCGTCAAACTCCTCCCCCACCTACATCTCCACCTTGAGAAAACCTTCCCTGATCCTCAAAGCTACTGCTAGGTATACTCTCTATCTGCTCCCCTCTGCCCTTACCCTATTATTTTTTCTGCTTTGTATTATAATCAGTGTCTAGCAGTATTTCCCACTACACTGTGAAAGAGATTCTTCCATTCACAGGTATTCCCTGTATTTAGAAGAACCTAAAACATAAGAACACAATCCACAAATGTTATTGAATGGACAAATGTATGGGAATCACATATTAGCTTGTTTATTAAGTATTGACAGAATTGAGAATAGGATATTATAATATTTAAAGTATTTGAATCACTGTGGTATGATTTAGGCTAGTTGGCACCTAGCTGTACTCAGAAGCCCTGTAGCCCACAGGATGCCCAGTGCTTTCATAATGAGAGGAGAGTAAGAGTGGGAGAAGAGAATGGGGGGGAGAGGGTTAGGACTCTGCATCCCTAATGTGGCTGAAACCAGAGGAATTTAGAATTTTATTTTTTTAGTTATACACAGGGGTGCCACATTATATTTTAGGAGGGGGAAGGAAAAGATGAAACAAAAGAAAAAATATCCTTATATATGTGGACTATCAAAGCAGATCTTTTAAAGATGATTTTGTAATGGAGTAAGGAAATAATGAAACATTTGCTTTAAAAGGACAGAGGCAGATATTGTGGTCCCTATAGCAGTATATACTGGATTACAAAAAAAGATGCAGTCCTTTTAAAAACTCTCCTGATATGATGGAGTTGTGTATCTATATGTTTATGTCTCTTCTTTCACCAGTTACACCATACTACTAATTAGTATCTGATTATTTGCAGGACTGTAAAGATTTTCTTTATCATCTTATCCTTTTCTATTTCTTGTATATTTTCCATTGTTTTAGAAAAGTGATTTGTATACAATAGGACTTTTGGCTGAGTAGAGAAGATGGATTAAATTAAACCAAGAGCTGGTAATTTGCAATCCTAGTCAACTACTCTGCTGATGCATGAACAGAGATTTCATACCTTAAAATTCCCTTGTGAAATTGTGCTTATGCCTTAATGTTCCACTTTTCTAATATTGAAGATGGTAAAATATTAGACAAAAAAGATCGCCACTGGAAGAGGGCAAGCAAGTGTGGATTTATTGAATCAAGAGGAAAGAGCTCCTGACAGAAGGAGGGGGTCCAAGGGAGTATGCCCATTTACTCCGGCCCTGTCTATGACTATACACTGTCAAGACTTCTGCTGTCCAATGTGCCAGCCTATTGATTAAGCGTTAGGTGGTTGGGAAGTTTCGTGGTGGTTGTTTTTCTGCTCTCTAATTATCCTGTAACTGGATCTTACTCTAAGTGGTGGCTAACTCAGCAACATTTCAGTAAAACACTTCTATTTTCCTGGGAGCTGTATTGTTCCTTCTGTTTCTATATTGTTTAAAATCACTGTCCCGTGTCTCAGCCTTTCCTGTTCCCCAAGTTCTGCTGGTCTCAGTTGCTCTCAATAGAAGTTCTTTTATAAGAAGTTGTGAGTTTTAGAAAAATGTCTCTTTTTTCACTTTAAGATTTTAAAGTTTTAAAACTGTATGCAAAATTCCAAACAACCAAAAAATGCCCCTTAAGTTTGTGGGAAATTTAGTTGAAAGCTGTGCACATCCATCTTAGCCACTAGAGGGCAGCATTGCCTACATAATGTACCGGAAGGACCGCTCTGTGGACTGAGTTTAGAGAGAAAAGGAAACCCACAGGTGTGTATGTGTTCTATCTCTGTTTCTACTTCCTCCCCTAGCATCTTCATAATCCATCTCTTAACTCCCTGCCGTCCATATATCCATAAACACAATCTCAGTGTTCTGACTAAGCTTTATGTTTAGCAAAAACCACTGATTCTTTGAGAAAAAATAAACCCAGCACTTTCAACCTTGTTGAAAGTATTTGACCCTATCTCTTACCACCTACTGGACGTATCCTCGACTGACTGCACATTGGCATCTTGGATGCCTCGTTTCCCTCTAAGGAGATGCTGATTGGGCTGGCCGAGATGGCACCAACATCTACCTCATAGCTCGCCCATCAGCGCTCTTAGCAGCCTCTCTAGCTACCTACCATCACTACCCAGGCACCAACGCCTCAGCTTGCCTGGATCAGCCCTCCTTGATCAGAAAAGAAAAAGAACAACTCATCTGGAAAGGAATAAATAGAAATCTGGCAAGGGAGAACACGAGAAAGCTAGTGATACAGAGAAGCAAGGGAGGGTTGGTGTGGGAAGGAAAGTGAGACTGGCCAAGTCAGAATTCTTCTTGTCTTAAACCTTTCCTCCAGAACTCAGCCTGTGCATATGGACACACATTTTTGCATGTAATTTCACGAATCCCTGATTTTCTTACACAAAAATACCTCTTGTTTTAGAAACTGAAACTCTAGAAACTGTTTCTAGCCCTTTAATATGGCAACTTTTTATTTCAAAGAATTTTCTTTCTTCAATTGTCACCTATAATTCAAATAAATCAGCCTTAAAAACAATTCCTTGAATGCTAAGAATGGTCAGAAGGAATGCTTGCAAGGGTAACAACAGTTATCAGTGTATTTCTCATGTTGCAAAGTATGTCTTCATTGAGGTGTCTACATATGCCTAGAAGTAATTTTATTTAAAGAAAAATACTTCGTTTTATTAAATTCTGGAGGGCTCAAATTACATGTGACTTGGCCATTCAGAACTCTTGAGGGGAAATAAGAACTACAGAAGAAAGCGTGTTTGCCTTATTCCCAGGCTCATGCCCTCTGCATCCTGAGTGGAGGGGGCACATCTCCCAGTCCAGTGAAAAACATGCTAAGCGTAAATTGCACAGTCTTCCATGAGTTTGTAGGAAAAAAAAATTTATTCCTTCCCTGCTGTCTTTATGAAGGCGGATCTAGGGCCCTTGGCTTGTCTTCTTTTTGAAAACCACATAAAGAGTTTTCACCTGGGAATGGAACACTCAGGCAGCAGTGCCTGGCTTGCCTGGCCAAAGGCAGGAAAAGCCCTCTCCCAACCTCATTATGTGTGGGAGTGGGCAGAGGGGCAGAGGGAACAGCTGGCAAGGAGAAAATGTGGGAGCAAATGAGGGGAAATCAATAAAACAGAGATGAAAATATAATGTGCTAGCCACACTGTAAAGGAAAATCATGGTGAAGGCCCAAGTTAACTCCCATAATGCTTTCAGGAATCAGAAAAATGACACTGTCAAAACGCAGCATTAGTTTTCTGAAGCCTATAGGCTGAATTTTATTTATTTAAAGTTAACTCCCATTTTAATAAAAAAAAAAGATAGCTTCTACATCAAAGGGAGAGAAACTTTTCCTAATGTATCCATTTCTCTTCTGAAGTACAGAGCTGTCCTCATAGAATGCCCTGTGGTGCTTTCTCAACTGTGCTTGCTTTCCTTTGCATCAGGAGATGCCCTGTAAACAGACTTAAGCCTGGGTCTGCTGCTTTCAATGCCAAAATGGCAATCATTAGAGTTTGTGTGTTTTTAAATTCATTGTTAGTTTTAACTAAGATCTGCTGTGATGTTTCAAAGCAGAAGAGAGAATGAGATAGCGAGAGAGCGAGGATGAGAATCAGACATAGACATGAAATCATTCCTCAGAAAATTATATAAAAGTGTGCATCATAGATAGTGGAGAGGAGTAGACTTTGAGGGGTAGCCTTTGGGGAATAGTTCAATTTTCTTTGGTGACCATTTCAGTCCCCTTGGAAGTTTAGTCTATGGTTGACTGGGTCTGGTCTGAACTTGGCATGTTGGGGAGGATAGTAACACTCCCTGCCAACTTCTGGATATCATTTCCATAACTGTGAGAAAAGACTAAAATTAATATCTTTCTGAATTGATGGTATTCTCATTGTTCTTGAGATATACTTTGCTCATTTCTGAGTCTGAGATTCAATTTTAGTATAACAGAGTGGGTAAGACCATGGGCTTAATTGTCTGGTGGCCTGGAATCACTTCCTTCGTCTGTCATTTACTAGCTATGAGATAAATTAATATCTACCCTTACAATTTTTCCATCTGAATGTGGGGATAAGATGACCTAGCTCTTAGGGATGTTAGCAGGAGTAAATAAATAATATACAAAAATTGTTAGGAGTCATACTCAGTACTTAGAACAGTTCTTTCTTATAGAGTATTTGAAATAATTATTTTTTTGGTAACAGCACTACAGTTTTTTTTCCTTTGGGAAACCACCCCTTCCCTCATCTTGTTCTGATGTAGCTTAGACCTACTTGTTGGTCTGACCCACTTGATTCTGTTCCAAGAGGACATATAACCCAGATGTAGCCAGCCTGTGAATGCCATCCTCATAGCTGCCACGACTGACTCAGGGATGGACAATGATATAAGCTGATCCAATCAGGGTAAAATACAGGAGTTTGTTAGAATTATTGGGAAGGAGCAGTTGTCTTTTGTGTTGGGTGGTTAACTGACTAAGATGAAGACCAGATGGAGTTCAGTATGAGACTGAAGACAGCGTGGAGGGAAGTAGAGAGAAAAGCAGAAACCAGTTCAAATGTAGGACCCCATGATGCTGTCCACTTGAAGCTCAGGACTGCTCCTTCTACATGAGTCAAATTTGTATTGGGTTTCTCTCCTTAACAATGAAAAGAGCTGCCAGCAACTCAGCTGCCCACAAAATCACCTAACTCCTCTACCTATTCAAATCTGACTCATATTTGAGCCATAGCTCAAAGCTGCCTGTGAAAGTCATACTTTATTTTCTAAGTTCCTATTGCATCTACTGTCTGTGCTATGTGCAATTCTCGTTGCCCACATTAGAAAGTTGGCCCTCTTAAATGCATTTAGTACAGTTCTCCAGTTCTGTGGATTGACTGATTTCATGTTTTACTCCTTGGTGATCTCCACAGTAACTTACATATCTGGCATTTTGCAGCAAGCTTACCCTGTTATTATTTTGATTCCTTTTATTATTTGAACTTATTATTTAATTTACTTAAAGTAGATTATATATCTCAGTATACAAAGAATGTAAACATAGGAAAATGTGAACTAAACTGGAGATGGGGAGGAATTGAATTGTTACCTAGGAAATTTTCAAGGGAACAGCCTAGTTCCTTGTCCTGAATGAAGAAAAGCAATAGAATGTGCTCTTGTTTATATGCTATAAGCTTCTTAAGAGCAGGGACTGGCTCTATTTTAGACAGTGTGCCCTTTGCTTGGCACAGTGCCTGACACCTGGTAGGTGCTCAATAAATACTTGTTGAATGCCGTGTGTGACAGTGCAGGGGGCTCAGATCAATTACCTAACCCTTACCAACTTGTAAAGGAAATGAAGTAAGAAAGAAATTGCTGGTCCTGTGCAGCCAACACCTTTCTCCCATTATTCTGAGCCCTTTCTAGCATCACCTCATTTCTCCAAATCACACAAATAAGTACAGCCATTTCTTAGGATGACAGATGAGGTGTAATGACAATAGAATGTTTGGAATTTTTAGGTCTGCGAGAAAACTCGTATGAGTTCCAGACCCAACAAGGAATGACTTAGCATCATCAGAATGAGTGAGTGGAGGGGTATGAAATCTGAAACACAGATTTAGAAAAAGGCACTTCCCTGGAATGTTCAATATATACATATGCTGATTTTCTTAGTAACATTATGCAGCATTATTTCATAGCAGTTTTATGTATTATAAATTGAAGAACATACAAACTATTTTTCCTTTAAACTAGTTGATCCTCTCCCAGTCATACAATAGTTATCCCCTTTCCTAACTCCATATTTGCCATTCATTCATTCGCTTACTTTTCGCAGGTCAAACTTATTCTAAACATTTTATTATGTCAGTGCTCTTCTCAGAAACATTCCACTGTTCCCACAGCATAAAATCCAAGTAAGCCAGACAGTCAGGGCTTCAATGATGTGACCCCAACCCACCTTTCCTTATGTAAACTTTTCTACTGTTCACCACCAATCACGTTTCACTTGCCTTGGTCTTTTCAGATTTTCCTATCTCTTGTTTCTCAGTCTTATACTTTTGAGTCTTCCAGTCTATCCAAGCATGTGTTTTCTTTTAAGCAATATTCTTTAGCTACTCCAACAGAAAATGAGCTTTCCTTCTTTAATTCTTAGAACACTTACGTCCTACATTCCTTGTTTCCTCTTGTTGTCTCAGAGAATTATCATTTCATGTGACCATGTCTTACATTCTTTATTATGAACTCCTAAGGAAAGAGATCACATTTTAGACTTCTTTGCATTGTGCTGTACATATAGTATGAATTATTTAAATAACTCTTACGGTAATAACTTAGGTGATACACAGTGCCTCCCACTGTTCATACTGGGGGAGGTTCTGTCACTTTTTCTGGTAGTAATACCAATTACCACAACTTTTTCCAAATTTATAAATGTTTGTGACTGAAATCAGAAGTTACCTTTCAGATTTTCTGTTTTTAGAAAGATTAAGATCTTAATGTACCAAGAACTTTACAAAGCAATAAGAAAAACACCAAATACCCAATAGGAATTGGAAATGCATTATGTATAGGCTAATAAATGGCTACTAAAATATGAAAAGGTGAGCATATGTACTCAAATTAACAACATGCATATTAAAATGAAATGACATCTTTCACTTGTGAGATTACTAAAGGTAAAAAAGTTTAAATTTCCAATGAGCAGTGTGGGCAAAGTTGTAGGGGAAATAGGAATTTACATAAGCCAATGAAAGCACAAATTTGACAGAAATCTCTTCAGAGGGCAAAGAGCAACGTGTGTGAACATTTTAAATTTATCTGAACTAAAATGAGGATGGGAATTTTCCTTATTGATATAATCATATAAATATGCAAGCATATCTGTGTGTTAAAAGTCTTTCATTTTAAATAGCAGAAGACCACCTAAAGCTCTTTAATAGGGGATTAACCCAAAGTTAAGTACCATGCTGTGGTGGAGTGGGATTTGAACCCAGTCACACTAACCCTATGTTTAGAAAGGCAAGCTTACTTAGGCCATTCTCTTAGAAGATTAAGATCCTCTATAGATATTGTTCTGGGTTTTGGCCAGAAGGAAGAGTAGTTAGAAGTAAGTCATAAACATTACTATAGTCATTAAACAAGTCGGCAATAGAGACAAGACTAGAATTTCTATCTTCTTGACTCTCAATCCATAATGTGCTCTGCCATTTCTCATCTCAGTTTTGAGTTGACATGCATTTATTTAACTTGGTGACATGTCTGCAAGAAAAAATGTTCTAATGAATCTTTCAGGATGTTCTGATAGCTGCTCTGTTTTGAAGTATATCTGATGAATGATTTATATATTAGATTTATTAAAAACACGTCCATTACTTTGGGGCCTTGGGTGGATATTTAAAGAAAGAATATAGCACATTCAACCCAATGGTTTAAATTCCCCATAAATAGCTAAGGAATGGTCCCCAAGGGGATATCAGATCAAAAAGAGGCTTTGAGAAGGCCAGTGGAGTCGGCCTCTCTAGCTCAAGATGCAGAAGCAGAACCACCACAGAGATAGTTTTGCTTCTGTTCCCTGTGGCTTAAAACTTTACTTTTTTTTTTTTTTTTTTTTTTTGTAAAGGCAGGCACAGATTCTTCTCCTGCTTGGTTCAATTTACCAAACTTCCATTATATTTGGACAAAATGCAGTCCTCAAAATAGGCTGCAAACACTAGTACCAGTGTTCCTGGTGAATGTAGGAAGGAAGAATGGTTGGAAGTACAAAGATATTTCAAAATCAATATTGGGTACACAAATTTGCAATTCCTTCTAGGAAGTCAGTTTTATAAGGAACACTAGATGGGTAGAACATAAGGATTTAATTCACTCTCGCTTCCTCTGTTTTCTAATTAAATTTTAGGACATACCAGAAATGTCCTAGAGTGTGAAAAAGAAAGGTCAAAAGGCAAGAGAGTTGCAGGAGTGCAGTATTTCAAGATTCATCTCTAAAAGCTAGTCTGTTATATCAACCTGGATTAGTCTGCCAAAAATATGAAAACATCATAAATTAGTCAGCTGTCCTTGACTGTAATCTGTTTGCCTGATGCCAGATGTACTTATGATAGAAAAAACAGGTGGCTTTAAAATAGCTGGAAAATGTTAAGCACTTTTATAAGATAACAGATTTTTTTAAGTATCAAATGGGTTGGTATCTTATTAGGATATGCAGTTTAAAAGAAGTGGCTATGATTTAACTTGGACCAATGATAAGTTTTCCCATTTTAGGATTTCAGTGTTCATTTAGGGAACTATAATGCCATGTAGTACAAACCCTTTATTGAATCAATGCATTCATTATTTGAAATAAAATTTTATTCAATCACTGTATTTTGATAGACTAAGCTATTGCACACAGGCAGGAGATAATGGATTGAAAAGAGTGTCCTTGAAGGCGAGGAGCTCAGACCTCCTTTCTTACACATTCCCAGGAGAAAGTCACTTTCCAACATCATCAAGACTTTGGAAGACTGGCAGGGACTGTGAGGCAGTCCTATGTAGTATAACAAATAAACGCATGAACCAGCTAATCATATAACTGGTGAGAGGAAAGAGTGAAATCATTTCTGCTTAAAATCTCTCCATGTCATCTTTTAACCTATTTAGAGCAATCAGCTCAGCTAGGTTTATGGCAGCCCAGCCATGTGCATGGCAAAGTCTCACTGGAAGCCATCATCAATGTTAGTAAATCTGTTTCTACACTCTGCAAGCTCTATTCACACTGATGTGTCATCTATTTTTTTTAAGATTTTTTTATTTATGCACACAAGCTGGGGTGTAGGCCAGAGTTGTGGGGTGGTGAGAGGATTCACCAGAGACAGAGTGGGGAGCAGAACAGGCAGATCGACTGAAGTACACTGCTGAGGGGAGCAGCGGGCGAGGCAGGAGAGGTCTGCTGCGCCATGTGGGAATCTCCCTGGTCCGGTATTGAACTCGTGCTGCAGTGGCTCTGGATAGCTTCATAGTGCTGTGCTTAACCCGTTGTGCCCTGTCATCTCTTTTAATGCTCAACAATTAGAGAAAGAGCAAGGAGAGCTCTTAGGAGATTGGAAAGAGGACGACCTGCTAGGCAGATATGCACATATACAGTTCAGATCTGGAAAAAAATGCTAATAGATATTTTCAAAGGCTGATACATATAAATGAGGAAAATCAAGACTCATTTGAAAAATGCTCACTTTTCCATAAAGTTTTAGATTCTGGACTAGTCATCAGTATAGGCTAATTTTGATACAATCACTAAACCCTCAATTCTTCTGGCAAGAGGGTATGGTTAATAAAATCAGGAAGATAGAATAAAATTGCTACACATGTTTTTAAAAAAGTTTCCAGAACCAAAATGCAAATAAAGAGAGATATTTGTATATCCCAAGATCAAAGCATTGGTAATTAAGTATTGATGTGAGGGTTTATCACTTAATAGTAAAATTTTCTTCACATTCAATTCTTAAAAGTGTTCTCCTCCATGCAGCAGCCTGGATTTCTTGCAGCCATTATGTGCCTGCATTTATGCATGATCTCTGGGAAATGCTCTTTGGCAGAGGATCTGGAAAAGTATAATGAAAAAAAAAAAAAAACAAACATTTACTAGCACAAATTGTGTATAAAGATGGTTATGCTGCTTCTTATACACAAGACAGCTATTTGCATTTATTAATACATATAAGTCACATCACCATGTATATAGAAACTGTGTCTGTTAAAGGCCGATGCAAGTGAAAAGGAGATGAAAAGGGGAAGAGAAAGAACAGTGACGGGGCCTCCCTGGTGGCACAAGGGGATTAAGTCTCAGCACTATGAAGCTATCAGCAGCTGCTGCAGTACAAGTTCCAACCCCGGCCTGGTTGCTGACCCACACGGCTCAGCAGACCTCTCCTGTCTCTCCCGCTGCTCCCCTCAACAGTGTATTTTGGTCAGTTCGCCTGTTCTGCTCTCCACTCTGTCTCTGGTGAATCCTCTCACCTCCCACCC
>PVIJ01006675.1:0-89710 GCA_004024925.1 Scalopus aquaticus
TTCTCTCTGCATGTTGAAGAACTTTTATCATTATCTTGCTGGTAGAATTAATGAAAAGTCTGCCATTAACTTGATTGTCATTTCTTCGTGGAATATCTTGTCTTTTCTCTCTGATAGTTTTTAAGGTATTCTCTTTATCTGTGGTATAAAGTAATTTATTTTCATTTTTCCACCAGAGATGCCTTCTTCAGTTCTCTGCCATTATCTCTTTGGCATTCTCCCCCATTTCCCCTTATTCTCTTCTAGTATTCTAGAAATTTTGTATGTCTTCTTCCATGTCTCTGCCTCTTAATTTATCTTTATTTCCTTTCTTTTAAATCTCTGCAGAACATTCTGGTAATTCTACTAATTTACCAACTATCTTTGTAGGTCTATCTAATCTGCTGCTTACCCCAAATTTTAACTTTGTTTCTGTCACAATTTTTCATTTCAAAATTGTATTTCCTTTCAGAGTTTGTATTTAGTTCTTTTCAGATATGCCTATATAATGTTTCCTTCTTGGTGGTGAATTCTGTTCCTTCCTGTATCTTTCTGAATGTGCTAATGATTTAAAGTCTCTTTAAGATTGCTTTATTATCTATAATCCCTCAGATGTGAATGTTCACATATGTTGCATCTGTCAACTTTTGTGGTGGTGGATTTTATATATTCTTCATAATTTTTGAATTTCTTTTCTTCCTCTCTACCCCCATCATTGAAATCACAAGTGTTCTCTGGATTGTGAAAAGGCTTCCTATGCTATGTTTTTGTATTCACCCTTCATTGAGACCTATGGTTTTCTTTTGTTCTGGGCCAGTAGTAGTTATTGTTGTTGTTGTTTATATTATTTTGGTTTTTTTGTGGTTGTTGGTTTTTAGCTTAGATTTTCCATACCATCCAAAATCAGATGTCACAAATGGTGCAGTCTGGGCATTTTTTTCACTTGTGATTCTTACTATCTAGACTAAGAAAGTAGCCTGCTTCTATTCTGTGTCCCCAGATTGGGCTTTCCTAGCTTTAAATTGTGAATTGAGTATCCTCATAATTCCTACTTTTTGGGGGGTGAGGACCTTGTTTACTTACTTTTTAAAACAAGAAGTTAAATCATTTCCATCTTCCTTCTACACATAGGATCTGCACTCTATAATTAAAGATCTTTTTGCTGAGGCTGCTAAGCTTTAGCTTCCAGTCACCTAGAAATTTTCCTTTCTTACTTTGAGCTCAAATATAATTTTGTTGTTGTAGTCAAATTGCACCAGTATCAAATTTTTGAATGGGATGGGGACTTTTCACATATTCATAATACCAACTTATCAGGAAAATGGGAACCAAATAGTCTAAAATTACTTTTTCTTGACCCACTATTTTTAACAATTTATGTTGAGTAAGTAACCCATAATCTATTAAAATTATTCTATATAGTTAGCATCTTAAAATCACCAATTTCTACTGAATCTTGCACCACAGTTGAGATTGAAGTAGGTTAATGAAAAAATTTGTTTTAATTATCGCAAAGATTATTTTTAAAGTGTGACTACATATTTAAAATTAACTAAATAACAACATTGAGAGAAATTAGTGAATTTTAAATTTTTTTAATATTCCATTTTATGACGTATTTATATAAATACTAATATTTATCCTTATTTAGGTTGTAGATGTCAGCCTATCTATATCAGTATGCCTATATCTTAACAATAGAACCATCATAGTATTACCATTACTTTTCTTATGCCCTTAAAAAAGGCTTATCTTTAACTATATTTTAAACAATAGACACAATAAAAACAAATTATTGGCATTATATTTATGTTTTTACAAAAGGCATAAAACAATTTTGCCTATATCTTCTTTTCAAAGATCACGGGTGAATTGGTGGCGGGCTGCCCAAGGGGAATACAAAATGTAAAAGACATAAATAACAATAAAAAAAAAAGATGTAAGTTAATATCTTTTGACAGTGATATCAGTTACAGGTGTAAGTTAACATCTTTTGACAGTGATATCAGTT
Organism: Scalopus aquaticus; assembly: GCA_004024925.1. Lineage (NCBI taxonomy): Eukaryota > Metazoa > Chordata > Mammalia > Eulipotyphla > Talpidae > Scalopus > Scalopus aquaticus. Next base: position 1,991 of record PVIJ01006675.1, read on the forward strand.
ACAGAATATGATATACTTGATTAAAGAGCACTGGGAAAAGGTAAAATGGCCTTATTTGATCAAAACTGATTCTTTTTCAGATTTAGTTTTTACTTCCTTCCCTTTTTTCAGACATATAAAGAAAAAAGGAAGGCAGATACATTGACACAAATGAAGAAAGAACAACAACCAAGTGAAGGAAACACTTCGTTTCCCCTTTACCTTTCACACCCAGTAAGCCAGAAGAAGAAGAAAATCTATCATGCAGAGCAGACTACCTTCATAATTGGAGAAACGCCAAAAGTATTCCGCAGGTATGTTGTCTGTAACAACACTGGACTTAATGAACAATTCTCAAAAGAAGGATAGCTCCTTATTAAAATACACAGATTATTTGAATTTTGACCACTCCTATCATCTGAATATTTCAGAAAATGTGAATTTGCACATTTATAGAATTAAGTTCCAAATATTTTAGATGATTTTTATAGGCTAATTCCTGAATTGATAAAAATGATATCATTTTATATAGATAAGTGACATGCTTAAAGACATTATACTCACTCACTCACTGATTGTTTATTGAGCACTTAATGCACCCAGGTATTGTGCTGGTGAATATACAATGTAAAATAACACAAACAGAATTTTCAGTGCAGTGAGGGTGTTGGTATCAAACCATAAAATTTTCAAAAATAAAAAACCCTATAAATAAATAATTATAAAATAAATCTTTAAAGAAAAGAGAGAGTTAGGCCAGGAGTGGAGTGGGATAGCCACATGGGTATTGATGTTATCAAGAATGATGGAGGAGATGGGAAAATAAACAACTAATCCAGGATCTTGCGTGTTTGGTCACTGGAAAGAAACAGTTAAAAGGTCAGTTAAGAAGACAAGGAAGAAAATGATTTAGCTGGACAGCATAAATCTTAAAAAGAGGAAAGAATTTTTAAGATAATGATCTGAAAGTAGCAATGTGAAGCATGGACACTGAGGTTTAAGGGTATAAGTTATCAGAGACAGCTTTAAGGTATAAGGTATATATGGTATAAGAACCTTTACTTGCAAGGGCTGTATGGACAGAGTATCCTGAGGGGACAGAGGGAACATTCGGCATAGAGGACACAGAGTAGTTGACAAATCACTGCCTGGTTCCAGGGGCACCAAAGGATTGTCTGGATGGCTGAGAGATTGGCTTTGGTGGGGGGATATACAGAGTACAAGGAGATGAAAGATCCCATTGTGGGTAACTGAGTAGTAAGCAGGGATCCCTGAGAGGTGTGGCTGAGTTGGTCCTGATGACTTCTGCAGATAGCGGAAAATGGTGCTGACTTTATGGGTTCCACATGCTTCCTTCAAGGAGTTGGCAATGCCCAGCATCTGTGCCCTTGCTGCTAAGAAAGGACTGGTCTCTCTACTGCTTGGGTGCTGGTGTGGCAGGTTGGAGCACGACTCTCAGCTGCCCACCGTTGCCCAGAAAGGGGAACATACCACACTGCTCTAGCAGTCACCTCCTCACAGACTCATGCATGATTTTCACTTGATGTACCTTTTCACTTAGGGCAGTTACTCTGCTAGGCCATCCAGATACATTTTACTAGTTTTTAAGGGTCACATGTGTTCAACCCTTTAGTAATACATATATAAATAAAGATATTAAGAATGATTTGTTTATGCCTCTTTTCCTTTTTTTTCTCTACCCAGCCTAAGGAATGGGTACTTCACACTAAGGGAAGAGTAAAGGGTGTCTAATGTTAGAATGCCAACATTCAAACTAGGGACCATGTCTGCACTGCTGATGCCACTCTCCTCCTAATCATCCTACTCTATGAGAATCATGAGTGCACCAGGCTGCAGTCCCCATGGAGCATCTGAATGAAGTTTTTAGTCCTACCTTCAGTTCAGAAAGCTTAGGCAGAAAGAAAAATTTTGCTGTGTTCCACCTTTTCTCCCCTGGTTCCTCAAAAAAAGGGGGAAGAGATTTGAATTTTGTCCATGACACATAACTTGTTTTTATACATAGCTTGTTCTTGCTACCTATGTTTCCAATTTTCTTTCTTTCTCTAAGTGGTTCATGAGTGTCTGCCTCTAATTTATCCACCTTTCCTCACAAAGTAGCTAGCTTATATCCCCTGTTTGTACCTCACAGTTCCTTAAATTTTTATGTCAAGTTCTTTTGAAGACCAAAAGTAACAAAAGCAAGTTAGGAGGTGAAAATAAAATTACAGTCTAAATTGCTCTCCTGCATAGAGCAACCACACAGTCTAATTGACTTGAGGACTACTCAGGTGAAATGGGATCAGAAGCACTTTTCTTCCATAGGTGACAGAGCTGACCTCAGGGGTGAGGTCAGCACAGCAAACGTGAAAGAACGTCCACTAGCAGCTACTGAGATACCACCACATCTTAGCTACGTAACAGACAGCCATCTTTAACTTTGCTAATAACTTAATCTTTACAGCACAAGTATTTATTAGGAAGGACAGGAAAATGGATTCAGAGATGATTACTAAACAAAATATTAATACCTTACTACTTTATGTGAAGGGAAAATATGTACCCTTTAAGCCTGTGCTTATTGCTTTGCCACAGAACATTGGCAATTTCCAAGACAGAAATTTGTGGTCTTGTATCTGTATTATTTTATATTTTGCTGGCAGTGAGAGTGGCTGTTGATCAGGCACAGATAGTATCTGGATTTGGGACTGAAAGGGTCTGCTCTAGTGTACATTAGAAGGTCTAAATCTCATCTGAAGCCACAAAAGAAAGTCATGAGCATGCCATGTGGATTGCCACTAAATATGAAAACACAAATTTTTTAGCCTGGTCTGGGTAGCAAAAATAATAGTGACTTTAAAGCTCCTACTCACATACATTTTAAAAACCATTATTTTACCATCAGGATTCTCTGTAGGGTACAGGATAAAACTCAAACTTCTGAAATTGACAAACAAATCTCTCATCATTTTCAGCATCTTTCTCAGCACTTTCTATACCCCTCTGTGTACCTCATCCCCTTGGAACTGGACCTGTGCACATAACCTCTCTCCCTTGAAGGCTTATTCTCTATCTTTACCTAACTGACTTAAGATCACACCAGAAAGCCTTCCCTACCCACTTTACCACTACCCATTACTGGCTTAGGTGCCAGTGGGAACTCACAGGACCTGGTATGCGCCAGTATCATGGGATTTATTACTTTATTTGGGTTTGATTTTCATGTAGCTATCTCCTTCAACTAGACTATAAACTCCTTGAAGACAGGAAACTAAGTTTTGTTCACTGTCGTTTAGTTCCTCCTCAGTCCCTAGCATATAAGACAGCTCTACAAATATTTGTTGAATAAATATTTTAAGAAAATATGATATAAAATGTAGGTGTGACTTTAAAACTTCAGGACTTTTAATCATGTGCTGTAATATCATTTATGGCTTTTGTTAAAAAGAATATTTACAGACACGAGGGTCTCCTGACTCACAGACTAAACTCAGCATCAGCAAAGCCATACCCTCCACTTTTGTATGCTTTGGCTGCCTCAGACTAGGGCTTAAATGACAGACATCTATTTCTCACAATTCTGGAGGCTGGGACGTCCAATATCCGGTGCTGGCCAGTCTGGTTCCTGGCGAGGGCTCTCTTTCTAGACTGCAGATGGCTACCGTCTTATTCTGTCCCCTCATGGCAACTTCTTATAACCTCTTTTAGTCTTCATTACCTCCTAAAGGCCCTCTCTCCAAATACAGTCATGTCAGAGGTATGAATTTGGAAGGAACACAGTTCAGTCCACAGCACCCTCACCTGGGGAAAGGAGCTAAGTCTAGTGCTCATGGTCCCTAAACAATCGACTTCTATCCTACCAGGTTTCCAAAAAGCCCATTTCTTCACACATGCATATAACAGCTTTTATTTGTATTTTATAGTAAGAATTAAACTCACTTCTTCAACTAGCCTCTCATCTCTTAGCTTAACAATCTATGCTGAAGTCAAGCCAATCGGGATAAGGAAGAATCTAGGTTTATTGGTTTAGAATATTTTTTAGGCTCATCAGAAAAAAGTTGTTTGAAGTTTTTTATGTTGCTTTGTGAAAGAAGGAAGTGAAAAGGAGAAAAGAAAAAGTTCTTTTTTTTTAGAATTTTTTCTTATCTGGTTATTAAGGTTCTTTCTGTGACAGTTTTATTTCATGGAATGTGAATGCAATGTAGATATTAAAATACAGATTATTATTCTCGTGCTAATCATAAATTGGCCAACTAAAGGAATAGCATGCTGTGATCCCATAATTCACAGGAAATACATGATAGGTTTAAATTAGAATAACTTAGAAAGCTGGTGATTTCATTAGCTAAAATGTTTTCTTAGTAATGTAAGGAAAGAGGTCACGTTCTGTTGGAGTGTATTTCATTATGGAATTAAGCTGACATACTAAATGAATAAGAGTACGTTGCTTTGTCTCTATATTTTACATTACAGTGATGAGTTATTTATAAAGAAGTCTAATAAAAAATAACCACTTGTTTTGTTCATTAATTCTTCAGGAAACAATTTGAGGAAATGGCTTTGTATTTTAACTTTTCATCTATAAAAGAATTTGCTGAACATATAACTAATGCCACTTCAGAAGAAAGACAGGAAATTCTAAGAGACTTTTATGCTTCTCAGTATCCAGAGGTAAAAGAATTGTTTGTGAATTCTGCATCAGAATTCATTAAATCTGCCAATGAGGAAGGAAAGAGAATCAAGAGTAAGTCTGAAAAAAGAGCATCTCTTATTAAAGAAAGATTGTCAGCGTCTGAAACTTTGTCATTTAAAGATTCTATCAAAAAAAATTCGCAAATTTGTAACCCCAAAGTATATAAAGGGAAACCATTTAAGTTCCAAAATCATGGTTCTTGCAGAGGAGAGGTGCTTTCTAATGATGTAGAAACTAAAAAATCACCTATAAATTCTACCCAGGACAGTGACAATGAGAAAAATAGCCACGCATCCAAAGATTCAATGGCATCCTGTTCCCTGAACAATAAGTCTGAAGCATATGAGAAAAAGTTAGAAAACACCATGAAAGATCAACAAGACCTGGCAAGAACAGGCATTTCACAAAATGGACCCCTTTTCAAAGTGAAGAGCAAAAATATAGAAAATCCAGTGTTAGAAAACACTTCTGTGGTAGGCTTGCTTGGCGACACCTCTATTCTTGATGACCTCTTTAAAAGTCACGGGAACGGTCCCACACGACTGCCAAAGAAAGTCCTTTCAAAGCCTGTGGAAAAAGCAAAACAGAGACCAAAAGATTTCTGGGACATCTTGAATGAGCAGAATGACGACAGTCTTAGTAAACTCACTGACTTGGCAGTGATTGAGACTCTATGTGAAAAAGTGCCCCTTGCTTCATCCTCCAAAAGAAAAGAGGAGCTAGAAACTTCTCTTTGGAAATCAAATGAGAAGTTCTTGTGGAAAAAAATTAATTCAGGTGATGCAGAAGAAAACACAACTAATACACAAGAGTAATACATAAACATACAAAAGAGTTACTGCACCAAAGATCTTCTGCCATCAATGTTTACAACATCGTATTCCACACTGATTATGTTATCTTGACATACTTGTCAAAATACATTTTTATTAAACTCTTGCTCAAGGGTTTTTTAGCCTTAAAATGTTACCATGTATTTGTTTTCCTTTTTATCTGATTTGATCTTTTTAAACATATGGCTGTATTATAGTATAAATTTCTGTTATGAAATGGAAAAGGTTTTAGATTTTTTATCAGGACCTAAGGCATCTCTCTAATTGTGTGATTACATGACCTTAGGTAAGTGTGCTCTGTGTGCAGCCCTTTCCCAGTATGAAAGATGAAGGGTTTGCACTAGACCAATGTGAGTGCCCTGCCAGTTTATGCTTTTTACAATCATGGGCCAAATTGAGCTTACCCTCCAAATCCAGTGTACATTGATGTGTTTGGAAAATGATTAAATAGTATTTTCTTTCCCTCGGCATCATGTACTTTTATTTTAGATAAAAGTAATAAATAGAACTGAATATATGATATTGTGGTGTTGTTTTTTTTTTTTAAAGTAAGCTTATAGCTGCTCAAATTCAAAGGACTAATGTTTAACTTGACTGTATGAGATGTGATACTGGAGTCATGTAATCACTACGATTAGCTGCAGACTGCTAATGCATCAACTTTTTATGTAACTATAATAGTTTAAGCAATATAAATAAAACTAAATACTTTTGTTTTTTAAGTAGGAATAAGTAAAACTTTGTTTTTATTTGAAACTTTTATTCCATTGAATTTCATTTACATGATTTATAACCAGTGGGATGTGCCCGTTGTTAAAGGCATTTATGTAGAGACAGTGCCTCACCCCTGTGTGCCAGGCAGGGAGCCCACCATGTGCAGGTGAGGCACTGCCACTGAAAAAGGACACCAAGTCTGTAAATACAGAGCCCCATCTTTTCACCCCCTGGCATGGTGCCTGCCCATTGGAGCAGGGCTCTGAGCCACATTCAGATGCACCCTGGGAACTTCCCCTGCATTAAGCTTGCAGGCCAGTGATTGCAGGAAGAGTCCAGAATATAGCGAGCCAGGAGACGGTGGTGCTCAGAGGGCAGTATTCTTGTGTGGAAGGGAGAGGGTCCTCAGAAGGAGCACCCAGGATGCAGAGGCAAGTGTGTTCTCTAAGGCAATATTCGGAGCTGAGAAATACATACTTATATTGTGACACAGCACATAGGTGTTCATACATTACACGACTGAAAATGTTATAAAATAATTTTTACCCTTAAGGCCTGCACATACTTTGATATGCAGCACTTTTGGCTCTCATGCATGTGTTTTTAATGATATCCTAACCCAGTAAATTGATGTCATGACTCACTAGTGATTACGAACCATAGTGTGAAAGTCACTTGTTTTATGTTATGCAGAGTTGATTGGGGTTTTTGTTGGTTTGTTTTTTTTATTTTGTTTTGTTTGTTTGTTTCCAGACATACCAGATACATCTCACCATTGAGGTGCTTTCTACAAAATGAATGAATTCTGCAGTCTGTGGTAGATTTGACATATATATGTTGTTAACGTACCATGCAATCAAGCTGTGTGAGGAGCTCAGATAAGCAACTAGATTCCTCTTCACCTCAGGGGTTTTCTAAACAAAAATTGTATTGGTTTGCAGTACTGTATAAATGCGGGCAGTGCAGCTCACACTTCTATGTGTGTCCATGCCCCACCTCACCTTCCACCAAACTTCCAATGCTATTCACACTATCAAATTGACCCCTTCTGCCCTTTCCCTTCTCCTACAGTAAGCACCAGCCTCTGAGTTATGTTTGTTGTGTTCTGGTAGGTTGTTTTCTTTGGTTACTGATAATCCACTTATGAGAGGACCCTTCTGGTCACTGTCGTTTACTTCCTTTCATTTAGCATTACCTCAAGTTCCAACCATGTTGCAAAGACAAAATTTCAATTTTTTTAATAGCTGAGTTGTATATTGTATTCACCTTTCCAATGTCTTATGTGGACATGACCTCAGAATCAAAATTATATTCATAGTCATACAAATATTAGCTCTACAATCTTCACATTTAAAGAAATGCAGTCAACCTCCATCTCTCTGGGTTCAACCTCCATATTTCTGGGATCCACGTGCATGGATTCAGCCAACTCAGAGTGCAAATCTGTACTAAGTAGTTAGGCCGACAATGGTTGCTTCTGTACTAAACATGCACAGACTTCTTTTCCGTGTCATCATTCCCTAAACAATATAGTATAATGACTACTAAGATAGCATTTACATTGTATTAGGTCTTACCAGTAACCTAAAGATGATTAAAGTATACAGGAGAATGTATAAAGCTATACACAAACTATGCCATTGAGCATCTGAGGATTTTGGTATTCCAGGGGGAGTCTGGAACCAATCCCCCACAATACTGAGAGTTGTACTATTAAGAGATTTTTATCAGTGATAATCAAAAAGGAAGCAAAAATGCAGACCTGAAGTTTAAAAATTAGTTCCCACCAGTTGTCAGTAAAACATTTGTCGTTATGATGTTATTCTAATAGGAACAGAGTGTGAAGCCGAGATTCAGTGTGGAAACAAGCCAGTCAGAGTTTTCCCAAAGGAGACTGTAAAGGACCCTTCCTGCAGTGGAGCAGTGGGACCGTTTGGTTCCACTGCTGATGCGTCTGAGAACAGACACTATGAAGGGTGATGCTAAGGATCCTTTTACCCCATGCTACCCCACTGGTGTAGTGCCACTAAGTCCTGCCAGCTAAACAGGTGGTTCAGGCAAATCCCAGGGCTTCTTTCAGTCTCAATTTTCCCCTTTAAATTAGAGATGGACTGGGTCAGTGATGGCCAAGCATCCTTATCCCCACCCTCCTGCAACTGAACTGTATCTTAATTAGAAGCTCAGTTACTCAAAACAATCACAATAGAGGTCTTGGTTCAAGCGGCAGCACTGTAGCGCCATGGTGCACCAGTTTGGAAACAGAAATTATTGCTGAATAACCTTTCAATTTCAAGTTGCCATGATTCTACTTGCCACGATCTGTCTTTTACTTCTCTTTAAACAATATACGCTCTGACTGCTAACATTCATTAATATTGAATTATTAATGTTATTAATATGTTATTAATAATTAATATTAATTATTAATATTGAAAACTGAGGCAAGATACAGAGACCTTGGCACTTGAATTCCTCAGGGTTCCTCAAAGTCCTAGCCTCCCTCTGAGCAATTTTTTTTTTTAAGATTTATTTATACAGACGAGCTGGGGTACAGGCCAGGGCGTGGGATGGCGAGAAGTTTCACCAGAGACAGAGTGGGGAGCAGAACAGGCAGAGTGACAGAAATACACTGCTGAGGGGAGCAGCGGGCGAGGCAGGAGAGGTCTGCCGCGCCATGTGGGAATCTCCCCGGCCAGTCTTTGAACTTGCGTTGCCGCTGCCGACAGCTCCACAGCCCAGCGCTCAACCACTGCGCCACCAAGGAGGCCCCCTCTGAGCAATTTAACATTACCTGCAAGAGGGTGTGCCTGCCCCTGGTAATGAAGGCAAAGGAGACTTAGTTCACAGGAATGCCTTGATGATAAGCTTCATCGGTCCACAGAAAACAGAAAAGCTAAGAGTGTAGTGTTGGTAAAGTTTAAGGCATGCATTCTTTATGAAATGATAGTAGATAATAGTTTTTAGTGTTTTTCATTGTCCTTAATATAAAAGTTGATAATTATATGTCAGTTTCCCAAAATTTTTATTTGACATTTACTAGTCTATAAAAATCCAAGGGAATAGAATGACTGACTGCCTTGAGGGTCATTTTTTATATACTAGGGAATAAAGCTCCATGGTTATTACGTCATAAATCCAATAAACAGTTGGGGCTAGGACCCAAGGATGTCAGTGAGCCTGTAAGTTCCTCTAAGATGCATCACCTTCAAAGAGCCCAGAATGCAGAGTTTTCATTTCTTCTCCTAATTCTCACTGAACACTTGGTATAATCTTGTTTCCCAATTCCACCCCCACCTATTTTTGCAAAGAATCCTACTGGTGCTTCTGGGAGGCCTGTGTTTGCCTTGGGTGATAGCCCCAGGCACTCACCCCTGCCCCTTGCTGGCTCCACATGGTGTTTGTAGCAGGTGGAAATTTTTCCTTTGTTAACGAGCACCTACATCCTCTGTACCCCAACCAAAAAAGTTTTCTGAAAAGCTATCAGGATTTTAAGTATGAAAACAGCTCTTCGGATGTTTCTGCTCTGCCCCAGGGGGAAGATTCAGATTGGCTTCCCTCCCGAAATCCATGGCTCTCAGGTTCCAGGGTTCCCAGCTCTAAAGTGGCAAGTCGAACTTCCAAGTCAGGCCCACTGACTGAGGCTTTTCAACACGTACGTGCCTGAGTCCCTTCTCAGGGGATTCTTGGTCAGGAGGTCTAGGCACCCACTTTAAAAGTAATTCTGATGTGCTAATTTTTATAAGTGAATTTTAAAACATTTTTTATTTGGGGGCCTCCCTGGTGGCGCAGAGGTTAATCGCTGCTCTGTGGAGCTGTTGGCATCAGTGAAGCGAGTTCAAGCCCAGCCTGGGAGATTCCCACATGGCGCTGCAGACCTTTCCTGCCTTGCCCACTGCTCCCCACAGCACTGTATTTCCATCGATCTGCCCGTTCTGCTCCCCACTCTGTCTTTGATGAACCCTCTCGCCGCCCCACGCCTCTGGTCTGTACCCCAGCTTAAATAAATAAATCTTTAAAAAAAATTATTTGAGGGTTATATTTTGCTCTTCTACATGTGCACATTGATGAGGTTCTAATGAGATGCAGGGTTCAGATGAGTAGGGTGCTTGTGTTATCTCTGAGAAAAATTTTGACAGAGTTCGCCTTTCAGTGGCAAACAGCGAGTTTACCAGAGTTGAAGATGTTTGCACAGACACAGGCAGGCGAAGGTTATAGACAACAGGGCAGCTTTATTAGAAAAAAGGAAAGGAAAAGAAGTTGCTTACAAAGTCACAAGCAGATAAACAACTGTATTTAAAAGGGAGAGGTTTGTTACAGGAGACACCTGTGTAGACACAGGGCAGCAGTTGTTCTGGTAAAGTGTTCCTTTTGGGGGGAGGGACTTATTCCTTTATGAAAGTTTTATCTAGTGTTTAATTAATCACTTCTAGGATGTGATTGGGTTAATTTGTATGGACAGGTGGTTCTCCGTAATGGCCCTCAGTCTCCATACCCCACCTCTATGGATATTTTCTAACCCATAGTCCTGTGCAATGACTGATAATTCCCACAAGCCCATATCCAGGCCAGGCTTAAGGAGTTTTCATTCTGTACCTGGCTTAATGGTGATGTTAACCATTTCTACCCCCACCGCCAGTTTATGGTCTTGTGATGCCTCCATCCCCAATTTTCTAGTCTGTCTCCATCACATTTGTTTAATCTGAGACGGTTACTGGGTATGGGTCTCAGTTACCTCCCCCCACACACATGAAAACCAGTGGACACCAACTAAGTTCACACTTGGAGCAATTTTGTGAGTTTTTTTGCCCCCACATTTATGTTATTAAAACATCCATACAGCATTGTTTCATAGTGTTGATTGTACTTAGTCAATATGTAATTTACTGATTTAGCTTCAGTTTAACAAACCCTGAGGGTTATATTTAGCCCCTAAATGTCCAGGTGTAAGGCCAGTCTTAATAATATGTGCATGATGCCTTTCTGTCACTGACATAGATAAAACCCAGTTGACACTCTTGGTTTTGTATTGCTCGCCCAAAATTAAAAATCAAGAATACCTCTTTCTATAGGTATCTTTTTGGTAAGCTAGATGGACCCTTCTGTCTCACTGAAAGAAATAAGTGAAAATCACTTCATATTGTTTTAGCTTATTTAAACAAAGGGAAAGGGTACATCTTTGAATTCCTTAGATGTCTCTAAGGGAACGTTAGTGAGAAGTCTTGTCAAATTGAAATATGTATCAGTGTCTCCACTCATATCACTTCTAGCTCTGGATTTTATTTTTTATAAAGTGAGACATGCAGCTGAACTGAAAGCCTTCAAAAGAAAGCTCATAATAGCTCATTGATATATATTTTCTTTCCAAAACTATTATAAAAGCATTGATAAAAACCAAAAAAAAATCTTAATTTTTCAAAACATTAAAGCCAATGTATATCCCATGAGAAACTCTGATCTCCTCCTGCCCCTTCCATGCCATCTTACCACATACACACACTGTGCTTCCAATAGCCAAGCTCTGTCTTTCTCCCCAGGTAGGATTCACTGCCCTCTCCGCACTGCCAATACCCTCAGTGTCTCCCTTTGGTCGTCTGGCAAAGTTTCAAGTTCCTTCCAAGTCAGCCCCTGACCCTGGAGTCCACCTCCTCCCTCAAGTATCTGACCCACCAGTCTCAATGGAATCCTCAATGCCCTGCCCAGCAACCTAATAGCGGTTAAGCTGACATCTGTGGTGCCATTTTTAGATAAGCAAGGGAGTCATTATAGAGAAATTGTATCACCTGTCTTGTTTCAATTGGGCCAAAGACATGAATTAGGTCAAAAGTAATTGTTTTTAAGAAACCACTTAGAAAATGATTTTTCGAGAACTGGTGATTATAAACTTTAGCAAGTGGATAGTCAGCCAGTTCCTTTTCCATCCTTTCTAGAGAATCAGTTACTAATTATGTATAACTAAAAATAGCTTAAGCTTGTAAGACTAATCATCTTTTTGTTTTAACCAAAGTACTTCATCTTCCTCTTTTCCATACATAAAAACTCCTGGACTGTGTACCTCCTGGGGGCACATTCTAGCTTTTCCTCCTAAATCTGTGTACCCCAAATTGCAATTATTTGCAAATATATGTTCTTTTGCTTTTTAATTGATTCCTGAATTTTTAGGTTGACATAGCTTTCCCTGGTTTTCCCACTCCCCCCAAATTCTACAATCAGATCTTCATTCTACTTAGCACTCAACTCCCCCAATTCCCCTGTTTTAGTAAATGCCTCACCTTCCTGCTTATATGGGGGAAGAGGGGAAGTGCCATCAGCCAAGTTCAGGTTGAGCAAGGCCAAAGGAGCCCTAATGCCCTCTCTGGAGCACTCCAGAGGCCATATCATCAGGCAAGTCAGCCCCAGGAGCAAGGGTTCACTAACCCAGGAGAAGGCGAAACCAGCCAGTCAAGCAGCCCTTGCAGGGGGTGTCATTTACCTCCTGAAGTGACCCACAGCTGCCAAAGCACCCTGAAAGGCACAGAAGCTCCTGTGGTCCTAAGCGACACCTTAGGGCACACAGTATGCTGAGGGATGTGTTGAGGTGGACAAACAAACATGTCCTCAGGAAATTTAGAGTGCCCCCTGCGCCCCACCCCAGGAAGGCATGTGAAGATGAGAACAAGACCACCTAAGGAACCCAGGTACAAATGATGGGTGTTCTGTGGGAAGTGGAAACCAGGTAGGTTTCCGGAGTCCACAAGATGAAGAAGAAAACTCCTTTGGACTGGAGTGATCAGAAAAGGCCACCCTTAAGTTCTGGGGGTGGGCTGGCAGCCAGGCAGGATGATTAATTCCTCCCTTGACCTTTGTAGGAAAGCAAAAATCTGTGGCCAAAATGCCAAAAGTATGATTTCAAGGAGGGGCTCTGAGGCTGGATGAAGGTTGCTTTTGATGTTTATATGTAAACTTCTCTCTGTAAGAAGCTCTCCTAGAAAGACCTAATTTCATCATCTCAGTTTTCAAGGGAGAAGGCAGAGCTCTATCTGCACCCCTTCTGTTTGCTGTTTTCCTCAGTAAAATCCCTAGAATGTCTTCCCTCACCCACCCCCAATTTCTCCCATCCTAGCTAAGCTATTTAAGATGGCTTTTAAAGCCACTGGATGAGTATACAGGAGGTATATATGCTATTATTAATCTTCCTTTTAGCTTTTTCTCTTCTTAATCTGTCTGATGCTTATTTATTTGCCAGCTTAGAAGAACCCAGGGGTATGGGACGATTTCCTTTGTGCCCTGCCACTTTAAACCCCAACATGAGCAGGATTGTAGGCCTAATAAAAACGTAATGTTTTGTACTGGCCAAATATAAAAAAGCTTCCACAATTAACCTAACCTCCAAGGTAGGGGTGGGGGGAGAAAGGAGAATCCAGAGACAAGGGCAGAGGGAGAACCAAAAGACCAAAATGGGTATCTGAGTGACTGATCTGATCACATAATTATGTCTTTCCGGGAGAGGTGACACAGGCAGCTCCTTGCGGAGGTTTCCCCTATAGCATGGAGCAGAGCATCTGGGCAAGGCTGTCTCTTAGGCTTTTCCTCCCTAGCCGGTTAACTCTGTGAGATGGTGTCAGCAATTGGAGCCTCCCCACTGCACAGCAGCTCTTCCTCCCAGGCAGGTCGAGTTTGGCTCTGCCTCCGGCTCCTCTGCACCTTACCCCTGAGGTCGCCCCAGCTGGGAGTCCTGCAGGCAAATATTAGAGTGAGTGAGTGAGTGTGTGTGTGTGTGTGTGTGTGTGTGTGTGTGTGTGATGTATGTGTGCGTAATATGTATGTATGAACGTACGTACGTACGTGTGTGTATGTGTGTTTGTATTGCTTCAGATAAAGGACAGCTCGTTTTAACTTTCCTCTGCGAGTTCCAGAAGGCCGCCCACTGCTGCTCAGGTTGGTCACTGGAAACCTCCCACCACAGTCCCCCAAAACTAGAGCTGGTTCTTCACTGCCCCTGACCACCTGTTTTTCGGAATCAGGTTTATTTTCTCTTTGGAGGTGAAGGGGGTCAAGAGAACACTAATTAAATTACACTCAGGCTGTATTAATGGAAAACATGAAAGTACACTGCAGGGGCTTGAGTCTCGAGGTCGCGTTATCTGCTACCTCCGCACACCTCACGAAAGTCCCCGAGCCCCTCAATACGCAGAGGGTGATGGGTGGTCGATGGCCACTCGCCACCGGGCCGCGGGTTCTGGCCCACAGCCTCAAGGGAGGTATAGAGAACGCGAAGCAGAAGCCCTTGTGAGCGCCTGACCGTTGAGCTTCGAGCTTCCAGAAGTACCCAGTGCTCGCGACAAGCCCCGACCTCGCGGGGAAGACAGAGCGGAGTTTCCCTCCTGCCCCCGAGCCAGCGGGGGCTGAGGATCCCTGGCTTGCAGAGGGCCGTGAGGCAGAAGGCATTCCCCGGGGTGCGACCTGCGGGGACGTGTTCTCAGGGAGCTCCTTATGCCCTCTCGCACACCCCTTAGCAGTGCGGGGCCGGCGATCGCCCTGGGACGCAGACACCCTTCGGCCCCGCGGAGTGAGAATCCCCCCTCCGGGGCCCGCCGCCGCCGCACGCCCCCCACCCCCGCGCGGACGCCGGCCGGGTGTGCACGGCGGCGGTTTCTGCGGTCTGGCGAGCGGCCAGCTGGAAAACCAGCCTCAACTTGATCTCGGGCACGTCTCTCTGAGCTCATGGGAAGCGGGAGGGCGGAGGCGCCGGGGCGGTGGGCGGAATGGGCGCTCTGGCGAGGAGCAGGAGGTGCGGCGGGAGGAAGGAAGGAAGCCGGGAAAGGTGGAACTCCTGGCCGCCTTCGAGCGCCTGGCGGCCAGAGCCTCTGGGCCGCCCCGCCCAGCTCCCCGTGCGAGGAGGAAATAGGGTTTAGCACCTCCTCACACTGTATCTAAATCAGGGCCAGCTGCGCTGCGAAACTGGCCCCCCGCGTGCAGATCTGCTCCACCTCCAGCGAACCCCACCCCTGCGCTGACAGCCGCCTCTGGGCTTGGGTATTTGCCTCGAGTCTCAAGGAGCACGCCTTATGCTCTAGTCCACACCCCCTATGCTTTTCCCTGCAGCTGCCTTCCCTGCCTTCCACCTTCCACTCTACATGAATGCTCACGTCCTGGGTTCTTAGCTTGTTATCCAGTTCTAGAGTGAATTTCTCCAAAACAGTCACCCGAAGCCCACTGCCCAAGGCCCAAGTTCCAGCCCTTCCACTTCCCATCAGGATCCTTGCAGATTTCTCTCTTGATTCCTAGTTTTTAGCCTTCCTCCCTAATCCATTTTCCACACCCCACCCTCCACCCCCAAAGCATGTTAAAACACACAGGGACCTGGGTGGTTGTAAACCTATTTCCTCTATTAAGCTGGCCGAAGGCGCTAGGGCTGGGGAATAAAGGCTCTGAGGTCATGGGTTCACATTTATTGAGCTCTGGCTATGTTTCATTTGTTAAACACTTCAAGTGAATTTTCTCACAACCCTTCTGGGTAGGTGTTATTATTATCTCTGTTTTAAAAAAGAAGAAACTGAGACAGTGAGGGTCACACAGCTTGTGAGCGACAGAGGCAGGCAGCCCACACCTGGGCTCCACTGCTGCAGAGCACTTGTGCAGAGAGCCCCGCCTTCTAGCAGGCGCGCACGACTCACAGACCAGCTGTGTCCCGGAGGCCGGGTGGCAGGACCATCTGTCAGCAGCAGTACTAAGCGGATGGGGCAAGCGCATGTCAGGTTGGGTTTGACCTGTGATGTTTCAGAGATCCAGTTCTTCTTCCACCTGCCTGTAGTGGAAAAGTGGTCCGAGTTTCTGGGCATCAACAAGTTAGAACAGTCTTCACATTTGCCTTCTCCTCCTGGCACTCACTGAACAGCCTCCTCTACTGTCCTCTAGCTTGACAACACCCTGAAGACACCCCACACGGACTTGAGACATTCTCCTCACCCACAGACAGCAGTTCCCTAGAACCATCCAAACCCACAGTGCTGCCAAGCTTCAGCCTCTGTCCACTTGCTTTGCATGTGAATGAGGCAAGGTCTGGACTGCCTTTGTCCTGAGAAGGGATAGGATTTCTATCTTTAGTGTCTAGGAAATCAGTAGTTAGCATGGGTCCCCTTTCAGGACCCCCAAATGATACCTACAGGTCAGGGGCCTCCATTTCCTGCCTGGGATTAAGGTAATTCGTCCCCTTTCCTTGACCTTGATCAGATGCAATAGTAAACCAGAACCATCTGACGCGCATCTGCTGTGGTGATTCCCTGTTTTTCATTTTTGTAAACGTGCCTAACATGTAATACTTAGGCTTTTTCTTTTCCTGGAATACCTAGCTTACCACGATATCTTACCAGCCTTACTCCTTTTTTTTTTTTTTACATAATTCTAAATTAATTGGCTGTATAGATTCCTAGGGCAAAATTCAAAGGGTACAAAAGAACATAGTTTCCTTCCTTCTTCCCCTCAGCGAGTTCTGCCACTATTTGTACCAGCTGCTTGTGGGTCTTTTGCAGAAACAGCCCCCACACATTTATTAACATGCGTTTCACCATTTCAACATTTCTTTTCACCATGTTTTTTTTAATGTTTTCTGTGTAAACACCTAAACACTCTGCTTATAAATGCTTTGAAAAGAATCAGCACCGTTGCAGTATGGAGGCTGACTCCACCCTGAACCCTTCTCAGAGTGAGCGCCCAGCACTCACTCTTGCTCCGTCATGTGGGGCTGTATCAGGAATGAGGAGGTGCTTATCTCAAATCCAAACTGAAAGAGGTTCCCAATCTCCGGATGCAGAGCAAGACATATGGGAAGATGTGAAATATGTAGGATTTCGATGACTTAAAATGAGGATGAGGGAGCTGGGGTGCTGGGTTGAATGACTGCAACCACCAGCTGGACATCACCCCCTCCATGTCCATCAGATGACGGAGTAATCGGAGAGTGTAACCAAGTAGCAGTAGCTTTCTCTCTCTCAAAATGGGCTTAAAGTTTCTTTTCCGGTGAAGGGTGTTTTAGTGTCAGCATTTATCTGCCAGACACTCTAAATCCCAGACATCATTAGCAACTCTACATCTATTTTGAAAAGCACTGATTACTTCCCAGACATGAACTGAGCAACCACCTATAAATCTGCACTATCTACTGCTCCAGTAGCCAAAGTGACTCAACTCGTGGCCTGACCAGTCTCTTCCCTTCACAAATGCAGGAGCGTTGTGTACCGTGCAACCTCACAGCTTTCATTTCCCTGATCAGAGAGCCTGTCTTGGTATTTTCCTTTGCAGTGTGTGGTGGAAGTAGTAGTGACTGAAAAGAGGAGACAGTGTACAGCTAAGTGGATGAAGAGAATCAGGGACCTGGATTATTTAAAATCTGCCCAATTGATCCCCATGCATCTTGCCTCTCAGTTCTGCTTTTCTCCAAAACTTGCCTTTATTCTCAAATTGCTTGCAGCGGCAAAGTGGCAGCAGAAGCTCCAGCATACATGCTTCTGATTTCAAGACTTAGGGAAAGTCATGTGTTACCCTCCCAGCTGAAGAAAGTAGCCCCTCTACTACTGCAAGTGGTAGGGACATGTTACTAGTTATATGCATGTTACATGTTTATAGGCATGAAAGGACACTGAGATCCAAAAAACATCAAAACCCATCATGCACCTGACCTTGCTATTCCTTCAACAATTCCCAAGGTCAGATTTTGCCAATTGAAAATTTGTCAAGATGATTTGACTTCTGTCAGCACACATTTTTTTTTAAGCATTGTTGAGCTTTTTTTATTTGTTTGCATCATTTCCCCTAGTAATCTTGAACAGAGTTCAATGTAAAAACTGATCAATTGGGAGAGAGAGAAAAAGACAGTTCTTATAGTTAGGATCTAGTCAGGAAGACAAACTACATCCCTTGTTTTTAACAGAGACCATTTAATACAGTGAATTGGTTGAATAGATGTTGGAGGACTGAAAGGCAAAAAGGATGCAGAGAGTAATTGAAGGAAGCACCTAGCATCCCTAAGGAATCAAGGAACCCAGATCTGAGAAGCTTGGGGGTCCTAGAAGAGACCCTGAGGAGTTAGAATCAGAACTTGGTGCCTCACTGGCACTGGAGTCACGGAAGCTTGGAGGTAGCCCCCGATGCCCCAATGCTGAACCCACATCTCTAAAGTGGACCAGACAGTCAGGGTGTTCTGACCTCTGAAGGAGGTCGAGAGGCTGACCCTGGGGTTGGAAACCAGGGCCATTGTTGGGGTTATGGTTTGTGCGGTGATACTGGCAGGGACCAGAACACACAGACGGGAGCAAGGTCCTATTTCCTGCTCTAGCCCACAGCCCCCCGAGTGCCCCTGCTCGCAGAGTGCGTGCGGGGGTTCCAGTCCTGCGATTGTCCCAGTGTAACAGAGCAGAGCAGAGAGTGAACGGGGAGTTTAATAATTGAAACAGGAGAACGAGGAAAATAGGGAGACTAGGAGCAGGAAACAGACAAAGAGAGAAAAAGACAGGCTGTGGGAGAGGTGGGAAAGTTCTGGGGTCACCATTTCTACAGTATTGAAGGCACAGAGAGTCAAACACCCTAAGTATGAATGTTGGGTCAGATGGCGGATGGCGCCAAGCTTCATTTCCTTCCACTTTATATCCTGGATTTAGTAACACACCCCACACTCACCCCCCCTCCACACACACCACATGCACAAACCCCACGTACACACCCCCGACACACGCCACAAATATACCACACACACCACATAAACACACCATACTCACATACATGCACAACCCCCTACACACACATGTAACCCTCCTACTCAACACACACAAATAATACACTCACACACCACCACAACCACCACCCCCATGATAGCAACAAGTCTAGTAAATCTCCTCAGCCCTCTGACTTTTCTAAAGCTCTGGGGTGTGAACTGCCTCTGCCTCTGAGACACAACCTGCCCTGGCTTCTGCATCTCAGTGTCTCACTGGTTTTCCTCCAATTTCACTGACTGCTCTTTGTGAGAATACTTTGAAGGTTTACCTTTGCCTGTGTGGCTGTTACATGTTGGCACTGGCTGAGCCTTATTCCTAGGCCTTTACTCTTTCTACCCAGCTTCCTTGCCCACGTGCTCCCACCTATACCACGGCTTAAATTACACTTCCAGTCTAGAATCAAATTTTGAGTTGTGTCTACAAGCAAATCATTTTTGTGCCTTTGATTCAGTGGGGCCCGCAGGCTGTCTGAGTCCCCGGCCATCTGTTTTCTGAGGGCACTTATATCAGTGATCAATTCTGTAAGCTGCCTAATTCCCACCCTTTGAGGGGGGGGGTCGTGTATGAAGGGGATCTGTAAATGCAAAACTGACACGAAAGTGTGTAATTATTGTAACATTTGTCAAATTGTTATTCCTGAAGTGTCTATTTTCAAAGTTCCCTATTATCTAGAAAGATACCCAACCCACATCTTTATCTTTGCATTAAAAACTCAGCCCAAAATGCATTTTCCCTTTCATTCCCACTCTGCTTTGGATCAGCATTTTCCAAAGTTGTATTTCTTGGCACACTAGTGTCTTCAGATATCAGTTGATGATACTCTGTGAGAAAAGTCAGGAATGGGAACAACTGCCCTCTTTGAGGGTTAAAATGTATTTCCTCATTGAGGGGCCTCCCTGGTGGCGCAGCGATTAAGCGCTGCACTGTGGAGCTGTTGGCAGCAGCGAAGCGAGTTTGATGCCCGGCCGGGGAGATTCCCACATGGCGTGGCAGACCTCTCCTGCCTCGCCCTCTGCTCCCCTCAGCAATATATTTCCGTCGATCTGCCTGTTCTGCTTCCCTACTCTCTCTGGTGAACCCTCTTGCTGCCCCATGCCTCTGGCCTGTACCGCAGTTTGCATGCATAAATAAATAAATCTTAAAAAAAAAATGTATTTCCTCATTGAAAGTCCTGAGAAGTATAACCTTTAAAAATTAGTCTTCCCAAATGACTTACCCACAGTTTCTTTCTCTCTCTCTCTCTTTTTCCTATGTCATACTATAAAGTTTGTATGGGCCATAAATACAAACCCTGCTGCAGGCAGGTTAGGAACTTCCTATTCATTTAAATGTAACAGTGTAGTCTAAAAAGGGGAGTTCAGTGTTCCTCACCCCACCCAATGAAGGATGGAGCTGAGCATCGAGGGGGAGCTGAAAAGGACTGCAGAGAGGACTTAAAGAGAAAATTTGGAGGAGACACATAGAGCAGAAAGTCATGTAAAGAAACCACAGTGCTTGCGTCTCAGCCTTGGACTGGAATAAGGGACTTGGGGACATGGAAGGAGACACTTGAAAGAGTCATGGGCAAGAGACCTGAGGGTAGGCTGACAATGGCAGCCTTTATCTTGACTTGTGCTTTTATTTTGCCCTTTTCCTTCCAGACATGTCTGGCCCCTTCCTCCCTTTTCATGTGTCCCCATCAGAAGGTGCCTTAGATTTGTGGCAAGTCCGGGGGCCTCAGAGGCCCTGCTTTGTACCAACCCTGTTTGGCAGAGCATTTACCCACTAGAGGATGGATTGGGGGCTTAATTTGAAACTATTATTCTTTCTTTTCTCTTTTTTTATGCGTGCTAGTTCTAGTAAAGTTCTTTTTTATTGAAGGTCCTATGAACTAAGAGTATGGTTTGTTTTTATGTGGCACATGCCAGAACCCATTTAGAACATGCAAGGTTTGGGGGTCCTGGGGGACACTTCAGTCTGCCTGCTAACATGAAGAATCAGCCACATGTTCTTGTTCCCAACATCCCCTAGTAGGGGGTGCCCTGACTAGCATCCTTTTCAAAACCTAGCCATTGTCCCTTTTCTTTCTATTTTGTAAGATGCTTAGAATAGTTAAATAAACAAACCTTATGAAATCAACTTGTCCACGGCAAGTTCTGTTACCTGCAACTAAAAGACTCTGACATACCAGTGGGCAAAAAGTGACTGGAAATTTTTCATGTGCTTCCTAACATTTGAATGGATAAATAAATTGTAGCATATTCACATAGGATACTGTACAGCACTGAGAATCACCTTCCTTCAGCCATATGCAGTAATATGTGTGAAAATTGCAAATATATTAAGAAAAAAGCTAGGCATGATCTGAGTCCATTTATACGATGAAACCAATGTTTTGGGCCTCGGGATGGTCACTGCTATTGGAAATGTGTGGGATACTGTTAGTGGGCAGACTGAACCCCAGGACCTTCAAACATGAACACTCTAAATGGCTTCTGCCATCCACTGCACAAAGACAAAACATACTCTTAGTGAGTGACTTTCAATAGAAAACAACTTTAGTGAATTATTGTGCAATAGAGAGAAGAGAAGTGAAAGAATACACTTTCCACATGGAACACCGGAATTTACCCATCCCCTTATGGATTAATGTTCAGCCAAAGGGCCGCTGAGGCCTGAAAGCCTGCCGCAAGTCTAAGGCAGCTTCTGGTGGGGACTGCAGGAAAGTGGCAGAAGGGGCCAGACAGATCTGGAAGGAAAAGAGCAAAATCTAACAGTTCAAGATAAAGACCACCATTGTCTCTACTGAGTATCTCCTTCCATGTACCCAAGTTACAAGTCTAAGGTCGAGAAGCAAGTATGACTTCTTCATATCTCTCTCCTCCTGGTCTTCTTCCTTCCCCTTTTCCTCCAGTCTTCTACCCTCGCTGCTCAGCTCCACCCTTCCTTAGGTGGAGCAGGGAACCTGGAACCTCCCCTCTCTATGGGGATTACCCTGTTACAACCCAAGAACATTTCTGTATTGGCAATGCTCTGTTTCTTGATTTGGGTGCTGGTTCCTGCATGTGTCTTCACTTGCTAAACTTTCATAAGCTGTGTCTTGTGATAGATGCAACTCTCTGTATGTATGTTATACTCCAATAAAATGTTTAGAAGGATTGGTGTCAAAAATTATCACTCCCCTTGGAGCATTCCACTGACAAAACTACCCAAGGGAAATATGCTGATTTCAAGACCAATAGAAATACAATGATGGCCCAGGTGTCTTCATTCACTCCAAGTGTGTTTATTTCTCATATTTGTCTATAAACATCTGCACCCACACTTTTACACTTTTGCACATATTAAAGAGACATTCTGTAGTAATCACATTTTTAATTTTCTATATCTTATAACAGGACAGGACAAGTTGATGTCCCAGGGCCTGGAGACCCAGGGAGGGCTTGCCTCTCCCAGGATCAGCTAATTCCTAGACTCAGCCAGCAGCTTGCTGCACACGTGTCACATGCTAACTAGCCAATCAAGAGCTGATACTCAAAGCTGCCTCCTCTAGCTATGACTTTTATACTTCGGAAGCATATGCCTCGGCCTCCACCAGGGACCGACTGCTGGAGACCACCCAATAGCCCAGAGTCTCCCAGATTAATCAAACTCTAATAATAACTAACCTGCTCACCTGCTGACCCTGCCTCTGCCATTCCTTCCTGTGAAACCCACGGTAAAGGATGGTGCCCATGCTGCCTGCTCTTTCCCTCTGCCTCCTGATGAAACTGGTGCTTCCCCATGTGGCCCTATCTGGTGAGTTACACCTCCGGTTTCCAGGGAGCTGTGATATAGACTCCTCCCCTCATTACAATCATTTCTGCTACTATTTCCCGGCTTGGGGAACCTGCAGCGTGTTGTCCTTGACTATAGCCGTGAAAGAATATAAAGCCACAGCTAGGCAAAGCAAAACAGTTTATTCACAGACCATATACCTGGAAAGAGATCTGGGCTGGCAGAGCCCAGGGAAGAATAATTGCAAGGAAGGGCAGGGCACTCCTGGCTTAAATGGGATACAGGGAACCGCTCACTCCATCCCTTTTGGGGGTTTACTGTGCAGACATTCCTGAGGTATTAGTTTCTGGGTCCAGGCTGGAGTCTCTAAGTCACTCCCCCTTCTGCTGTGCTCCCAGGGTATAGTTTTATCAGTTCCCGCAGCAGCTTGGTGTGGGGCTCTGCCTCCCTCCCACCCTCATCACTGCTTCTTGCTCTCCTTGGGCTTTATCAGCCTGCCTGTAGGTTCAGGTGAGTAGGTCGGCGGTGTGGCTGCTTTTTTCCCTTCTGGGCGTTTCTTGGCTCTCCCCTGGCTTTATGTTCTCAGCAAGTGGTTCTTGGGGTCCCAGGTATGTGGGCCCTTAGTTTTTCTTTATGCATTGCCCTCACTGCTCTAACTGCCGGACAAAATAGTCATTTACGTGTGTCTTACCTACAAGATAAAAGCAAATAATTTTAAAGCACATTCATTCACTGCCCAATATTTCAAGCACCTACTGTTTTTTAGGCACTGTTTTAGAGGCCAGACATGGACAGTGACCACACAAGCGAGCTCATGGAGCTCACATCTGGTGAGAGAAAGACAATAAACAAGCAAGGAAATAAACATTTCCACAGTGTCATTTAGTGTCATGAATGAAGTAGGTCAGGAAGGGTCATTTTATGTTTTGTTTTGTTTTTTTCTTTTAAGGAAGGCTGGTCAGGCAAGGTCTTCTTAAGGAGGTAACACTTCAATCAAAGCTTGAATTGTTGCTTGTACACCAAGGGCACTGAGAGACATCCAGAATAACCAGAGCAACGTAGCTCCAGTCGATGCTCATCCAGAACAAATTCTCTCTTTCTCAACAAGCAAAGGCGGGCTTGAACCCAAAAGAAAATCATTTCCCAGCATCAGCAAGTCCATGAGCTGCTCCAATCAGGTTGCTTTCCAAATGCTATAAAGCTGAGGCGCCCAAGCACCAAGGCCCAGAGGGCTGCTTGGCGATCAGCCAGGACTCTTTGGGCAGCAACCAGCTTGCATATGTGTTTACATAACTGTTTGCAAATAAAATGTAAGTGCACAGATCTCAGCCCTCTTTGCTCCCATCCCTGGGGACCCACTGCCTAGCTCAGTTTAGCAGTAACAAGACCTTTTCCTATCACTGCAGATCTGCTCCGAGCCCCCAACCCCAGGCCTGGCCTGGGAGCCTTTCATCTGTGCCCAGCGGGTGGGGCAGGCTCTGTTCACGGCAATGATACACAGACATTCCCACCAAGGTATTTTGGACAAATGGTACAGAAAAATCACAGACACCCCCCACCCCCCCAAACTCATCAGTGGCAGGTCACAGGTTAATGACATGGCACAGGTTTGACTAGAGGCCTCCGTGGCACATTGCTGGGGGAAGGGAGTGGTGACAGTTTCCTCAAAGCTCCCCACTGGCATCCTGCACTGGAACAATACAGATACCGAGCTCCAAGGCCTACACGCCACAAATCTGCCTTCATCAAGGAGAGACCAGAGCCCTCAAAACCTGAAAAGTCACTCGCCTGTGTCCTGCTGGAATCCCTGGGAAAGAGCAAATCCTTTTACCGGGGGCCATAGGAACTGCACAGAGTAAAATCTACTTTGCTAAAACGGAAGCATGCTCAGCCTTTTCTGAGCCTTCTGTTCTCCCAGGGTTTGTACTGGTGACAGCTCCTTGGGAGAACATTTCCTTGGAAGCCCTGCGATGATCTGGCTCTGTCAGTGCACTGGCTTGTTTATCTTTGCCTGGGATTCTGAGAGTTTGTCTCTTACCGTATCTCTCCCTGGTGGGTTTGTTTGGGTATTTAAACAAACGCAGCCTTTTGCTTTGATTTTGTCCTGTGGGAGTCTTTTTATCTGTCACTAATGTCATGCTCCAGAGCTGTGATAACTCAAAAGGACCCACTCATACCTTGCAGCAATTTAAAACCAGCAGCAGTCTCACCGAGACTCCAGGGACTGGCAGAGGCAGAGAGAGCTCCTGTGTGGCCAAAACACAGAGCAGACATCCCTCAATCGCCGTCATCATCCCCGCCCTGCACCAGACCCTTGGTGGCCTGTGAAAAGGCCCGTTCCCTTGCATGTAGGTCAAATCTCAAATTCTCAAGACTCCCAGCTGGCTTAAAAATGTCAACAAAGAATTCTTCTTATTCTCAAGCATTTTACATTTCCCCATTTATGCAGGAAGTCTGTAGAGGCAGGAGCCCAGCCTCTGGTTTAATCTAAGCACCAGGCCTCCTTTGCTCTTGGTGATGTGGCGACCTGTGTGCATCGGTGCCACCATGGATAAAGCATCGGTGCTACCATACATGGATAAATCACAGTTCCTGCAGAAAGTGTCTAAACCCTATAAATTTGTGTATCCACCAAATTATAATATTCATTTTATTTGTGTAAACCCACTAGTCATGAGCCATTCGTGTGAACCATAAGAAAGGATTTCAAGTAGGATTTTTTTCCCCAGAGTTTCAAGTTTGATTCTGACATATTATACCTGGGAGGATTGCAGGAAACCATAAGTAAATCCTAATTCCTACATTGGGTCCCTCCGGCTCCTAAAGTTTTTTTGTACATTAAAGATTTTCGCTGCTTAAAAACCAAGCACCCTAGGATGCTGGGATCTGGATATCAAGAGGACAGGTTGCTTTAGAGCCACACTTTAGCCTGTTATCATTTGGCAATAACCAAAGCTTATTTAGGGGGTTGGGAACACAGTTCAAATGCAAGCCCCCAGAGCAGGACCTCACCAGTCCAGGCAGCAAATTCACAGGCTCCCCAAGCTGGACAGGGCAGGGAAGCCTAGGCTACCGAGGGACAGACCACTGGAAGCACATTGAAAACATGTCCTGAAACCTCTGTTCTCCCAGGTTGAAGGAAAAGTCAACAATTTCCAGAGTCTGGAAGCCAGGCCAAGGGGCCAGAGCAGAAGTCCCAGCAGCGGGTCTCTAGAGGGCTCCTGCCCTGGACTGCATTGTGAGATACCCGCCGTGCGCGCCAACCCCCTTCCAACCCACTACTTGGATCCCTGGATCACTCTGGATTGTGGATGGATCTGGAAGAGGAAATGGTGTGAGACACAGAAACGCTAAGCATATGGCAGGGGCCCTTCCAAGCTTCATCTGGGGGTGCCTGGGAGCCTGCTTGACCACCAAAATGCCCAATTCTTAATTTGAAATTTCTCTGTGTCAACACCAAAAAGGTTCATTTTTCCCCTGGCTGATCACACAATCTGAGAATAAACTCCTTTTGTAGACCTTCATAGGAGGTTTCCTGGGAGAAGGAGGATTTGACAGGCAAGCAAGCAATAAGTGAGTGGCACACAGTAGCAAGAGGCTGCAGGCAAAAGGACAACCAGTGCCTCTGACACACGGACAGGACACCCCAGGTTGCTTGGAGGAATGGCAGGCCCATCTGTGGGATGAGAAGCTATCTATGGGATGAGAGTCTGGGCAGAGGCAGGACTGGGGGGCAGAGGGCCCTGTGTTAAGCAGTTAGACATTTTCCTTGAAGCAGGCAACAAACGGTCAAAAAGTCAAAAATTCTAGTCTATCTGGGGCATACACAAAGTCTGACTTCCTCTTTAGAAAGATCCCTATGGCTGTGTTGAGAGGTGGGTTAGAGAGAGGTGAGTGTAGGCAGGCAAGCCAGTGAGGAAAGGGAAGAGACTGATCCAGGGCAGTAGTTCTGGAAGCTTCTGTGGAATGTGAGGGACTATTTGTTTTATTTCTAATTCTTCTTGGACAGATACTTTCACAAAATGAATTACCAGAAAAATGAAAATTTAAAGAAATGTATAAAATACAAGGCCTATTTTTAAATTAAAAATTATTTTAAATTCAGTTAAATAGACAAAATCTAGCATATTAAGCATTTTTAAGTGTACATTTCAATCCCAAGCTCTAGAACTTTTCTATCTTGCAAAACCAAACTACCCATTAAACAACTTTTCTCCTCCCCACCCCCCATTCCGACTCCTGACAATGGTTCTATTTTTTGTCTCTGTAGATTTGATACTCTAGAAACTTCAAAAAGTAAAATTATATAGTATTTATCCTTTTATGAATGTCTTATTTCTCATAGTGTATTATCCCCAAGGTTTATTCATACTTGGAGCGTGTGTCAGAATTTCCTTCCTTTTTAAGACTGAATGATATTCTACATTTTGATCATCCATTTACCCTACAGTGGTGAACACCAGAGTTGCTTCTATCTTTTGACTATTCTGAAAAATACTGCTACAAATATGGGCATACAAACATTTCTTCAAATCCCCAATTTCAGTTCTTTTGAATTGAATATACGTGTGTGTGTGTGTGTGTGTGTGTGTGTGTAAAACAAGTGTGTGTATATATAAGAAGTATGTATACCAAGAGGCAAGTATATAAGACTATATCCCTATATACCAAGAAGTATAATAGTATAATTGCTGAGTTGGAGAGCAATTCTGTTTTCAATTTTTTGAAGAATTGCAATGCTGTTGTCCAGAGCTGCTGTACCATTTTATATTCCCACCAACAGTGCACAAGTATTTCAATGCCTCAGCATCCTTGCCAATGGTTGTTAGTTTCTGGATTTTGATAGTAACTATCCTAATGGGTGTGAGGTGATGCCCCAACTGTTTATCATTAGGTTCAACAGGTACAAAATTATCCTGTGAAATTGCCATAACAGTTTGAAATACTGACTCTGAACTATTGTACTTATCTCATTGCTGACCAAATAGCAAACATATCCCAAAATGACCTCAGTCTGTGGACCAGAACTGGAGAAACACTGCCTGGGAAATGTCTGTTCCTGGGAGCAAAAAAGAGCAGATACCAGAGCCAACTTTTACTGAACACTTATTCACTGGCATTACACATATAAATCTTTTAACCAGCACAACATCCCTAAGAATCAGACATTGTTATTACGCCCAGTTTATGATGAGAAGGAAGAGGCATAGAGGTTAGGGGTTTTGCCCAGTGTTGGCAAGTGAACCCCAGCAATATGGCCTTAGCCATTATTATTACTGTTGTTTAGATTACTTAATTGGTCATATGGGGAGAAAGATCAAAGATTCCCAGGGTTACAGCTTCCCAAGTTGGCTCCGGCTACAGGAAGGTCGACCAACATTCAAGGAAAGTAGAGTAATTTCTGCCATGAGAGGGAAAATATGAAGTTAACTGCAATGGTTTCAAACTATGTTTACAAATTCTTTCACATACCTCCCTTCAAAGGGTGGAGTCAAATTCCCCTAACTTTGAATGTTGGTCGACCGGCCTGAATGACTTTTTTCTAAGGAATGAAGTAGCAGCAGCGACCATGAGTAACTTCCAACTCTAGGTCACAGAAGACTTTGTGGCTTTGTCCTTCTTGCATCACTTGACCTGGGGGAGAAGGCTGCCATTCAGAAGGATGCTCAAGCAGCCTTGAGGAGAGCCCCATGTGGGAAGAAGGTGAGGCCTCCTGCAACAACCACACATGAAGCCATCTTGGATTGCCCCAGTCAGGCCTTCAGATGAACATAACCCTGGTTGGCATCTTTCTTGACACCTCACTAGGAACTCAGAGCCGCAACTACCTCATTAAGACATAGAAATCATGAGATAGTACATTTGTTGTTTTAAGCTGTTAAGTTTTAGGGTCATTTGTTATGAGCAATTCATAGCCAATATATGGCTTAAGTGTAAGAGTAGAGAAAGTAGACTGGTCTGAAAGCAGTCAGACTGATTCAGAGTCAAAGTGTAGCAAGCGAGTCCTGGCAGAGGTCAAAGGGGCAGGAAGGTAGGGGAACTGGTAGCATGAGAGAGAACCAACTGGGGCCAGTAAGTGTCTCATGCATGAATAAAAAATAGAGAAATCCTAGACCTTCTCCATGAAATCAAAAGCACATGGCTTAGGAGTGAGATGAGTCGGAGAGGTGTAGAGAGGTCAGAGAGTGGGGTTTCCCATCAAAGAGGAATACATCTGGGTAGACAAGTTTGAAGTTATAGGAAGGTGAGACCAGTGGAGTTAAGGGGAGAGCCAACCTAAACAGAAGTGGGGCTTCAGCTGAGAAGGAAGACCTATCTTCAGTTCTCAACATCAATGGAGGTAGTGCTAGCTACAGAATCACCAGGTCAGATGGGGTGTTATCCATCTCTCCAGCTGACTGGTCTGCAAGATTCTCCCTTCCCTTTGGCAAGTCTTTCCCAGCATGCTCTCCAAATGCAGCAAAGCTCCGCCACCAGCAGGTCTGAATACCAGAGGAGGCTGATCTCATTGCCAAGCTTTGAACCCCCCACTAGAGCTCTGTTCATTTGCCCTGAAACCCTACTCTCTGCCTCTATGTTGTTAACCTCACTAATGTACCCAAGCCCAGTTTATCTGCCAGGCCAAATGCTTTTGAAAGGGCAACAGCAGCTCCGGGTGGTCCTTGCCCTCTTTGCCTTCTCTGTGCACACCCATCCATAGCCACACCACCCTGGGAACTGGCACGAGCCACAGTGTTTGCAGAGAAGTGGACATTGCCACAAGACAAAGCCAGAAATACCTTTTGCATAAAAACATTAGAAGTAAAAAGATAGGCTCCTAAAGTCCTTGGACATCAGTTCTTCCACTTTTGTAGTTACTTAATGTTGAAAGCAAGTCAACTTCAAGCTGTATAATAAATGAATTCCAGCTTGAGTCTTGGCAGGATTTGTTTTGCTTGAGGGACGTTGTTTATGCTAACGGGTGCCCTCCCCACCCCCGCACAGTTCGATTTATGTTATACAAAGTCTTGTCCATCATCTGGATGCTGCTGTAAACAAGATAATCTTTGTCTACCAGAAACGAGCCTGATGCCAATAACTTTAAATAAACACAAGCACCAGTTTTTTATTTACATTGTCTGAGGTAACTGCTGGCAAAAGTTTTTAATGGCGCCATTGCCTCCTCCCTGGCTAAGGTAGTGTCAGCTTTCGGACTGACCTTGTTTGTGGAGGACTCAGTCAGGGGAAAGATTTCATACTTAGCAGATGAGTGCTACACCCAAGCCTGCATTCTTTTTTGTGGTTTTGACATTTTAAAATTCCATCAAGTTAGCATTGCCTATTGCCTATTTTTGTGGTAGATGGAGCAAGGCAGGGTAGAGGGGAAGACCTAGACATGTAAAGTGAAATCATAATCTTGAGCTGCTGATACCGTCAATGGCCAGGCTCTGGTTGTGAGTGGGTGCCAAAGGTGATAAAGAGGAGAATGGCTCTACTCCATGGAAGACATCGGTGAATTGAGTTGCATTCCATGCAGGAAACAAACGGAATTTTGCAGAAGTCAGAGTGTCTGTTGCAATTCCAAACCAAGGAACCACAGAAACATATAACTCTTCAAACAGTGATAAATCATCTTTGTGGAGGAGTGAAGAGAAAAGCAATTTTTCTGCTCTTCTCCCCGACAAAGACAAGAACGATGTAGTGTGTGTGAGTCACACTCCTGATTTTCTTCGGGAATAGACTAAAAATGCCTTTTGTGGTAACAACAATTTGGTTAATATTCCAGACTTCAAGTGTAAGACATAAAAAATCCATTTCTAAATGCTATATGGACTCCTCCTGGAGAGATGGTGTTTGGAGGGTGGGAGAGTCCGAATTCTACACTTCTTACAGGAGTGAGACATTTCCCTTGTTTGGGTTCAGGTTTAAAAATCTCTCAGATCTGATCTATAAACCTTCAAATTAAAATGAACAATATCAGAGTTAATGTCAGCCCACTTCAAATCTGTATACTTTATGGTGTTTGGTTTTATTCTCTGCAAAAGAAGTGAGGCATTAGACCAACTCGGCCATTGGCACCAGAGGCAGTGAGGAAGTGGGACATAGCTTGGCTTTGCTACTTTCTGAGTGACCACAGGTAAGTTATTTAAGCCATCTGTGACTTAGTTTCCTCTTCTGTATGATAGGGGTGATAATAGTACTTAACCCCTACGGCTACTGAAAGGATTAACCTAACTTGCCCGCAGTAAGCTTGGAGGCATTATTGTACTTCTGACAGAGTACCATATGGAGTCATAGAAGATGCTCAAAATAGGTCCCATAAAATAGCAGTGTTGAGGGGGGAGAAGGGACTCAGGTGCAGAGAACAGAATCTAGTCTAGCTAGTACAAACAAATAGGGCTTTTTTAAGCAAAACGTGTTCTAGAATTGCTGGGAGAACTTGAAACAACTACAACAAAACAAGTTGAGTCCAAGTTGAGTTTTCAAGGCTGATTCTCAAAGTTATTCTGCAGAACTGAGCCCCTGAGTTGCTGCTGCCTCTTCTGTTATCAAGAAACACTCACTGCTGCTCCAGGCTCCAGAAACCACACCTGCTGGCTACCACCCACCCCTGCGGCCTGGAGGCCCAATGTCCCCTGAGCTGACCCACATGTGCTCACCCCACATCAGTCCCTTCTTCTAAGTCTGTCACCCACTCAAACTCACAGACAAAAGCTCAGGCACAAGAGAGTTTGGTAAAGTTGTTTAGCGTCCCAGGCCCACAGATCTGGAGGGTGAGCCAGATCTGGCACAAGGACTGAGTCCTTCCCAGTCTCCAAACTATCATCGTCCGAGAACAGGGAGAGGACAAGAGGCCTCGTGTGGTCCTCTCTCCCTACCTTCATTGTCAAGTGGAGCCCTAAAAACTGTGTTGTTTTAGGCCATTGCTGTAGAGTCTATTACATGATGCCAGGAGTATCTGGAAGAAAGGAAAAATATAAAAAAAAAAGTGACTGGACTCAAAGCAGATATTGGTTGGATGTTTAGAAGTATCAGAGGATAAATATATCATTTTTAAAGATTAAAAAAATCTCAAAAGCCTTCGATTGCTCAACAGAAGTCAGTTGGCTATATTGGTAGGATTTTGTGGGTTTTCGGTATGGTAAGGAAATTGCTTTATTCCTGGTCAAAAGTTAAACAGCAGAAGGGTATACAACAAAATATTAGCAGTATATTTCTGGATACTAGACGAGAAACTAGTTCACTTTTATGTTTCTTATATAGTCATCAACATTTATGTATTAATTTTACTTTCAATAAAAAAGTAATTCATCTGATTTTTAAAGCCAATCAACTAAACCAAATCTTTCTTTTTCCATCTCCCACCTGGATTGCTTTCTTTGATCTTTTAAATCATTTGCTGATATTTAAAAGGCCTTACCAGTACGTAAATCCTTACCTGTGAAATCAATAGATCACTTCGTAGGACTAGCTAGACATTTCCAAAATAGACACACACACCTTTTGAACTAAATTAATCTGCTTGTCAATGACTGGATTTTAACCCCTCTCTTAAGTAAATTTTGTCTATTAACATCTTAAAAGTGAAATGCAGACTTAGAAACTATTTGAAAGTCACTTCTATTTTGTCTTCTTTCTCTGAAAGTCCCAGTGGCCATGTGGGGCATGGAGCAGAAAACAGGAGACCGGTGTCTTGAGCAGCTCGGGCTTTGCCGCACTATTTCTAATGTCCAAAAATAGTTATTCCTTTCTCTGCTAATGTGTTCTAGAATATTTATCAAATACCAGAAACTGATAATTTTTCTGGGCCTGGAACATAACAGGTATTTGGCAAGTATTTGAAGAGTTAAAGAAAAGGTGGGGAGGTTGTAATTTTATCTTCACACTGCCCTACAAGGTCACAATCATGATCTTTGTTTTACTGCTTGGGGAGAGCAGTGCTTTTCTGCCCTTCCCGGGAGGCCCTGTGGAGGAGTTAACCTGGATCTGCCCAAGTGGGGCAACAAGGAGAGGCTGGGTCTCCAGGAGGCCGTGTGGGGCCCTGTAGGAGGCAGCAGCAGGAGTGGGAGGAATAGAGGTACAGGAGCTTGGATGGCAGGGGAGGGTGCTGGAGGGGCAGAAGATTGAGTGTCTGTTTTGCAAGGGAGTGCAGACAGGAATGCTGCAATGGTGAAGGGCAAAGAGATAGAAGAACTTAAGAACATATGTGAGTTTATGATGCGCGATGTCAGATCTTCACAAGTGGCGCTGACTCTATCAACCAGGAAGCAAATGGAGGCAGGAAAACTAGCTGGATATGGGGTGGCCACCAGGAGCCTCTGAATTTGACTCTTGTTCCACCCTTGTGGTTCATATTCTGGCTTGGGGAAGCCAGGATCAAGTTTCTCACCAGCATTCTCGCAGAGTATGAGGAAGCTTCAGGAAAACCCTGAATGCTCAAGGGGCAGAACTTACTCTCCTGACATCAGCACTGCTTGAGATTAAGAATGTGTTTGTCTGTTGAGACATCCTGGAACTATATGACTCCTCCAATCCAAACCAGACCAGAATCTTTGAGCTTCCAACTCTGAAATTATTCTTGGCAAAGTCATCATCTTCTTTTAGAACATGTGAGTCTAAGAAGAAAGGAGGCACAGTCTTCTCTCCAGGTCTTCTTGAAATACCCTCCTGAGAAGCACAGGGCACTACAGCCTCACCCCTCCCCCACAGCCTCAAAACAACCCCTCTGCCGCTGAGATGGTGGGAGTCCAAAGCGAAGGAAACACAAACAGGGAGAAAGTGTTGCAAGCTTTGCTGAGCTAGGTCTCA
Organism: Scalopus aquaticus; assembly: GCA_004024925.1. NCBI lineage: Eukaryota > Metazoa > Chordata > Mammalia > Eulipotyphla > Talpidae > Scalopus > Scalopus aquaticus. The sequence goes on from PVIJ01006675.1 coordinate 35,497, forward strand.
CAGTGATGTTTACCCTGGTCACGGCTTAGGGGACACATCCCTTCAGAAGGAGCGGTCCTTAGGACTAGAGGACTCTAGGTTTTGAAATTAATACGAAAGTTTGGGTTGAAATTTTTAATTCTTATAGCTAGGTAGTTCAAGGAATAGTTTATACTCTGCCCCTCTCTCCTATCCAGCCCTGTCCTCAACCTGCACATCCTAACCCTAGTTCACTGAGCCTTGGAAACACCATAGATGTTTCTAGAATGTAGCTGTCTGATCTCTCTGGATAGATTGAAGCCTAAACTGAAATAAAAGCTCAAAAGAGGAAAAAGAAAGCCTAATGCCTTCTCAACTTCAAATGGGCCCCCCCTAAGGTTCTCTTTACCCTGCTTGAAGTCTGCAGTCAGGGACAGCAGACAGAAGGGAGAGGATAAATCTTCTTTTTATCTTTTTACCAATGTCTCCTAGAAGAAGCATTCTCCTACCATTTTATTTCCCTGCAGCCATGTCCCTGCATCAACAATGTCTTTTGTGCATAAAAAGAAATGCTACGGGGACGTGCGGCCCCCCACTCCTGTCACCGCATCCGGAGTTGGGTGGGGGTGCTGTAGTTTGCCCTGGACTCACTAAACTTCAGACAAGTCACCACAAAACCTTTCTTATTCCTGGGGAAAATGTGTGTGCTCTTGCCTCCCCCAAAAAACATGATTTCAACAACCCTGTTTGGCTCCAACATCTTCCTCTCTTTTAACAGCTGTGTTTCAGTGGCCCTGGCTTCTTTGTGAACTCTTTTTAGAATAGGGCACACACACTGTAGTAATCCTTTTTTATTTTATCAGTTTATTGCTCACGAAAGTTCATGTAAGGCCTGGAAAGCCCCTCAGCCTTTGACTGTGGACCCTGCTAGCAGGCTTTCCTGATGCCAAGCAGGGCCAATTTGTTAGAGCCAACGGTGTATCTGTATGGTGTGTGTGTGTGTGTGTGTGTGTTGTACAGTGTGTATGTAGTGTGTGGTGTGTGTTGTATGGTGTGTATGTGGTGTGTGTGTGTGCAGTGTATGTGGTGTGTGTGCTGTGTGTGGTATATGTGGTATGTGTGTGGTGTGCATGTGGTATGTGCATGTAGTGTGTGTGGTGCACATGTGTTGTGTGTACAGTCTGTGTGATGTATGTGGTGTGTGTGCAGTGTGTGTGTGTGTGGTGTGTGGTGTGTGTGGTGTGTGTGTGGTGTATGTGTGTGGTGTGTGTGTGGTATGATGTGGTATGTGCATGTGGTGTGTGTGTGGTGTGCACGTAGTGTTTGTGGTCTGTGTGTGCAGTGTGTGCGATATGTGTAGTGTGTGTGTATGTGTGGTGTGTGTGGTATGCATGTGGTATGTGTGTGCTGTGTGTGGTGTGTGTGCATGCGTGTGTGCATGTGTGGCGTGGGCGCAGGCAGTTTAGAAATGTCTCTGTGTGTGGTCTCAGGCTATTCCTCATTTCATGAAATCCATGCTTCTGGCTTCTGGCTCCGGTCAAACTCGAACGTCACTGAATGAGTTCCTTATCCACTTTCCAAAACACTGAAGAGGTTTGAAAGGGCTCTGTGGGTAGACTGTTACTATCAGCAAAAGCAAACAAGCCAAGGTATTTAGCTAAGCATTTTTTAATATTTAAACATAATAACCTTCAGCTAGTGGGGAACAGTTGTTGCCAACAAGGAACAGAGTCGGGAGGGAAAAGCACTGCCAACGTTCCTGCCTGGAGAGGGGGGGCAGACATGGCTTCCCCTTCGAGGGGCCTCTCTGGGCAGCAGGGTTGTTTACTGTTGGGCTGCTGGAGGAAGAAGCTGGAAAGGAAGGCCCATCTTACCTCCAAGCCTGGGGGACCCCGGGGCGGTTTGGGTGCAGCTGGCTATGGACTTCCCTCACAGCCCCTTCAAAATCAGATGTGGTTTGAACCTAAGGTAAGGGGATGTTTTCCACCCTTGGAAGAAGAAAAAGGTCTAGCCAGCCGCTCTTTTTGAAGAAAAAGAAAACTGATGGAGGCATAATTAAAATGCTAAGCTAGGAAGCTGTGGGTGTCCGGAGCTGGGAGCAGGTACAGCAAATATTGTCCCTGTGAATCAGCCTGGCCTCATTCTGGCTGCTGATGTTGCTGAGGTGGCCTCCCGCGGTCAGGAGAGCCCGCAGCCCCGCCTGGCGGCTACCCTCCCACGGCAGGATGGCACCAGACACCCACCCACCAGACCTCATGCTACCGGCTGAAAGTGACTTTCCGGTTTATGGAGCAAGACAGAACTTCAAAGTCAGTCATTCTTCTCCACCAGAAAAAAAAAAAATCAGCCTTCACCCCTACCTGATCCAAAGGAGATTTCTGGAAACTCTTCTACCCCCTCCGCCCCACTGGACACGGGGCCAGCTCCTGGGCCAGACTCTGGCTGTGCCACCCCAGGGCTCTGAATGGGCTCCCTGTCTGCCAGAGCAAACAAGATCCCCACGGGGTGGGGCCAGAGGTTACGAGGGACTCCTTGCAGGACAGGAGACTTTTTCTCTCTGGATGTTGCATTAGGGAGAGCCTGCCAATGGGTTTGCCCAGGAGTCCGATTTGTTCCAACATTATGGATTCACCCAGAAACAGCCCTACTCGAGGAGCACAAGGCCCAAAGGGCTTTCAGTATGCAACAACTCTCCTGGGCCCCCGCCAGAGCCACCTCCTATCCACCCCCAGCTGCCACCCAGGTTTCCTTCCTGTGCCAGCTCACTGCCTAGTTTCTAAGTGCTCTGTTTTCTGGGGCACAGCTCCCTAGCGCTAACTTCCATTTTCCTGTCAGTAAGATGGGGACATTGCTATCCACTGTGGTGTTTCGAGAAAGGCCCATCTTAGATATCGCCTGGCCTTAGTCATTCCTTGATAAATGACTGTTTTGTTACTACCACAGCTTGGAAGTAGTCTGGGGAGGTCTCAGGGCCTTGCTGACACCCCAGGGGCTGGGTGGCAGCAGGATGCCTGGAGTCGTGCTACTTGCTGTCAATTCATTTCTGAGAGTCCGTTTCCCATGGGACTGGTGGGAGGAAGGGAGGTGGGGTGGCTGTGGGACAGGTCAAGCATGTTTGACATTTTCTGAGCACATGTATCTCCTTCTGCAGAGTCCACATGGACAGCATGCTGTCCTCCACTCTACCCCCAGGCCACTGCCTCTGGGGCCTCTCAGGTCCTCCCTTCCAAGTATGTGGCCCTGATACCTGCGCTCTCAGGCTTCTCTGCCTTCATGGAGAAGCCTTGAGCTTGAAAGCATGCCCAGGGTCTCTTTTGTAGAAGACCCTGAAGGCAGAGCGGACCCACTGTCCTACCTGCCTCTCTCATCAAACCAATGATGACTGCTTTGCAGAGGTTGAGAGGAAATGGACTTTTTTTCTGTTTCTGAGGGTTTTATTTGTGTTTTATTGAGGCAACTTTGGTTTACAATGCTGCACGTGATGTAGAATTACAGGACCACACCTTACAGTGCACAATGGCACATCCTACTCAGCATCCTAGTTCTTGACCACAGTCTATTGTGCCCCCTCCCCAATCTGCTCTTGGCCTCCCCTCTGGTGGATTTGAGTCTGTGCCCCTGGGAGGGTGATATGACCGTGGAATTTCTCAGACAACTGTACCCCAGATTTGGAGACTACAGTACAAGGAAAAAGTATTCTGCAAGGAATAGATACCCAATAAATACCTGTTGACTCCATTCTAAAAGAAGAAGGAAGAATAAATGAGGAGAGGCAAATGGGGTGGAGACACAGAATTTCACACTCAGAATTATCAGAGACGTGGCCATTCACCTGCCCCCAAGGTGAGAATGGAGTTGACCCAAGCAGGCGACAACATTGGCACTTCAAGCTGTCTACCTTAAAGGGCTGATAATCCCATTTCTAACCTGTGATGAGACAGAAAGACCATGACCTGTGTGAAGAGGCCGACTCAGAGTGGGAGCTGTTTCTCTTCTGAGGAGTTGGGATGAGAATGAAGTCTCAGGCTCCCCGTGTATACCCCATCCTCTCTGGAGGCTTCAGTGCAAAGGCATCCCAATTAGGTAGTGAGGGGTGCAGGTACCTTTATTTGTACCTCAATAGCATCAGGTTCCTGGGCCCTGTTCCCTCCTGTGGAGCATCTCTAAGAGGCCCTGGGCTTGGCCATTGGCTGGAGGGTTCCTTAAGCAGGACAGCCATACCCATGATTGCAGATGACCACGGATGACCACCAGGACCCCTGTTTCAGCCAAGAGACTTCTCCCCCCTGGCCCCCTGAACCTCCCTCATACACTCTGCAAAACACCAAACAGTCATCAGTAGAAAACTGACTGAATAGATTAAATATAACCGTATGATGGAATATAATGCAGCCATGATAAAGAATATACCAGGATGGTCAAATGGTAATTTGAATGATCTCTAATATGTGGTAAGTAAAATCAGCCAGAATTGCGGTTACAGAGAAATTTCTTTTATGTAAATAGAAAGCACACAATCTTTGTTAGTTTAGGAGGTAACAGTTTTCTGCCAAGTAACCAAATATTAAAAGTCTCTTTGGGGGAGGGGCAGCTGGGAAGAGTAGAGTGCTTTTAGTTTGAATGACAGGAAGTGCAAGGACTAGTTACCTGAATTTAAGGACACCTGCAGGGAGTTTTGTTTTTTAAAAAAAGCAGAAGTTCATTGGTGGGAAGGAGACAAGAAACCCCTGACCGAGTTCAGCATACTTGTGACAGGACAGGCAGTTTCAGCTCAAGCTGTTTCCGATTAATATCAGTGCTCCAGATGAATGGGACATAAACCGCACACCAATTATGGGAAGCCCAAGGAGGAAACTCCCTCTTCCGTCTGTCTATCCACCCACTTGTCCGCCCACCCACTCACAGGACTGTACTTTACCTCCCACCCACAAAAAAGGGGGGAAGAAAATGATGTTGTTGCTAATAATAGAAAACCTCTGCAGACAACGCCCTCCCCCTCCCCATCTCCCTTTATCTCCTCAGTGCTGCCCCAACGCTCAGCAGAGGGAAATTGAAAGATGCAGGGGAACTTTGGGGGGCGGGGGCTGCTTACTCATACATGGTAATAAAAAGAATCATTTTTCCTGGCAGGCAAACAGAACACATCAGAGACACTTGAAAGCTGTCCACACACTGAAAGGTAAATCAGTCACTGTGAGATGCACCTCCAGAGACTGTACCCAGAAGTGTGGTCCTTTTTGTTTTCCAAACAGGCTCCCACCTTTTGTAGGTTCCCTGCCCTTCCCTCAATAGGATGCGCTGCATCTAGACTAATTGTTTATAGAAGGGCTCAGTATTTGCCCAACCTTCTTTATGAAAGAGAGGAGAGATTCAAGTCAACACACGTTTCCAGAGTGTACCCCACTTCCCACACTCTGTAGTGAATGTAAACATGAGGCAGCTCCTAGCAGCCTGGGGTTTCCAAATCCCCAGAGGCTTGTCCTGCTGCATGGGTGGAAAGGAAGCATAGCTATTGGACAGACAACCTGGCTGACAAAACACCCCGGTGCTTTAGCAGCATCTATTCCTGGATAGGACCTGATTTACTCCTCTGGTGATAAGGAGCTGGAGGCTAAAATAGGGCAGATGGCGTTTCCACTCTTGGCTTTTTTTTTTTTTTTTCTCCTGATGGCATTTCCTCAACCACAGCTCTAGAAGCTGCTTGTGCTTAAGAGAATAGTGTGCATGTAAATGAATTAACCAATAACCTTCTATCTAACATCCACCCATGGGTAAGGATGTGTATTTATTGGGAAGGGGGGTTTGGGAGATAAGAGATGGGGGCAGTGACTTTGAGGACACTGGGAAAAAGCCATGTTCACTAAATCTAGGTAGGTCAGCACAGGTGGTAAAGGTGAATTTGAAACAGAGAAGTCTCTCTGGACGGGAGGAAGGGAGAAATCATTTTGCATCTAAGGAACTGTGAAGAAGAACTGAGGGTGAGTACAAGAAAGTGAGGAGCTTAGAGGGCTCCGTCTCTGAAAGACACGTCTGAAAGTTTGGAATTTATGAAGGAAAAGGTTTGGGAAAAGAGGATTTTCAGGATCCAGTCGATCAGATCCCAGAAAGATCTGAAATCTATGCTGAGCAGTGAAATGGCACAGCATGAGAAAGGGGGGCTGAGATCGCTGCTCCCTGGCTTCCCTCTCCAATGGCACTCTCTCCAATGCTCTGCTGGCCCCTAGAGGGACGCCTTATAATAATGCCACCACACGGACGTCCAGATTTGTGCTCTGCTCTGGGCTCTCCAAGAGTGAACTGAGCTTTTTCCAGTTCTTTTCCTAAAGGACTCGGAGATAGAATCCGGAAGGGCGTATAAAGAAGATGACAGAGAATGGCTGAGTCTCAGAAAAAAACCAGGGCAATGCCTTCATGCTCTGCAAGGTGGCAAGAGCTTTCTGCTTTGTGAACACCTGCTGTTAAACAGCAGACTCATCAAATATACCCATGAGTGGGGAATGTTGGGGGAGCCCAGGGGAAGGAGCGAGGAAGGAGGGTCAACCAAATCTCACCATCAAGAAAGGTGTGTGTCCCTGAAGGAGTCACACCGTCTGTCGCAGCTCTAAAACATTGACATCCAGCTTACAGGCGTGTTGAGCCACATCTTTCTTCCTTATCTTCGCACTGCAGAATAGAAGTGGATGATTACTATTCTAATTCCAGTACAAAACTTGGGGAAACTAAGACATAAATTGATTTAGTGACTTGCTTGCTTCAAGAGTAAGCTAGTATTGCACAATAGTAACTATATTAGTTATCTTGTTACTAATAAATTACCAGAAATTTACCAACTTAAAACAAAGCATATTTATTATCTTACAGCTTCTGAGGCTCAGGAACCCAGGCACAATTTACCTGAGTGATCCAGCTTACAGGTCCCTCATGATGTAATCGAGGTGTATGTCAGAGCTGGGTTTTCACCTGGAGACTCAACTGGGGAACAATTTGCTTCAAGCTCATGTGGTTGTTGGCAGGTGACAATCCCTTGAGTGCTGTTGGGGTGGGGGTCTCAGTTCCCTGCTGACTGTTGGCCAGAGTTCCTTGCTCAGTTCCTTGCTTCATGGCCTCTTGCTATGGGTTACCATGGCATGGTGGCTTTTATCCTCAGGATAGGAAGGAGGGTCTACTAGCAAGGAAGTTACAGTCTTATGTAATATAATCATGGACATGACATCTCATCACCATGCCCATCTTCTGTGAATTAGAAGAGTCGCAAGTTCCCACCCATTACCAAAGGGAGAGATGACACAAGGGTGAAATCCAGAAGGCAGGATGTTTGGGGCTGTCTTTGTGTCTGGAGGCCACAGTGTGTGATGTATTTGAGTCCAGGCAGCAAACTAACTCACCCAGCCATTGTGCTCTTCCAGCAGTGATGGTTGTACCATTTCTGTCTAGCACCCATATACTCAATGCCCTACCCTGTGCACATCCCATCTTTAACCCACAGAGTCCTTACAATAAGTAGCAAAGGCTCCCCTGGCTTTTAGCCACCTAATTGCTGATAAATTTCAGAAGAGTGTGGTCTACTATCAAAGGATTCCTAAGTCCTCCAAACTTTCTCAGGCACAGTTGCAACAGGAAACAGAAGGGACAATCAAATTAGAATAATTAGAGGAGCACTGCTTCCAAGATATGAGAAGTGCACCTTCATTCAGGAAACCTGGGCTAGGGCAGCAGAGCTGATTCCAGCACCAGGCCCAGGGTGGAAAGGAAGGCTGAGGCTACGGCAATCTGAAAGGACAGAGTTGTAAGGAGGCGATTTCCTTACTAGGTGACTTGTAGGGAGGATTTTTTTTTAAAGTTTATTTTATTTATTTATGCATACAAGAACTAGAGTCTAGGTCAGAGGTGTGGGGAGTGAAAGGACCCACCAGAGACAGAGTGGGGAGCAGAACAGGTGAGTTGACTGAAACACACTGCTGAGGGGAACAGCGGGTAAGACAGGAGGGGTCTGCTGCACCATGTGGGTCAGCTCCCTCACCAGGGATTGAACTCAAGGAAATCATGGAAACTCATGCCACAGTGAAGCTGAGACTTTAACCTCTGTGCCACCAGGGAGGCCCTAACCTCTAGGGAGGGAGCTAGGGAAATGCATTTCGTGGTTTCACTCTTCCCCTTCTGATCTCCTGCTGGGACACTCTTTAACCAAACTAATCCAGAGCTGGCCTGCGGGCCCAGCGGCTGTGGGACAGTCTGCACAGCATAGATGCCCTGGGCAGGAGCAGGGCAGGCATGGGGAGAGTCAGCGTAGGAGGGAAGGCTGTAAACAGGATGCCCTGCAACTAGATCCACCTGATAGCAGATGCCCTAGGTCTAAGTGTTTGACCAACCTTAATTTCTTGGGGTAATTTAAAACTAAAATTTTTAGAATAAGGAAAACTGAACATCAACCAGAAAGGCAAATAGAGCCATTTCCAAATTTAGGCAGGAAAGCATGATTAATTCATTAAACATTTATTTTGTCCCAAATTTTTCAGGAACACATCTATGACTAAAGTGAGACAAGCTATTGCTTTGTGTAATTCTCCAACTTCTATAGGTTCCTACTGTATACCCAAAACTTAACACTTAAATTATAATAATACTGCTATTCTTATTACTATAGAAACTAGAGGGCCATTTTATCTCTTATAGATCACTTTATTTTTAAAAATATTAATTTATTATGCATACAAGAACTGGGGTGTAGGCCAGAAATGTGGGGGCCAGAAGTATGTCTCACCAGAGACAGAGTAGGGAGCAGAACAGGCAGATCTACTGAAGTACACTGCTGAGGAGAGCAGTGGGAGCGGTAGAAGAGGTCTGCTGTGCCATGTGGGAAGCTCCCTGGCCAGGGATCAAACTTGTGCTGCAGTGGCTGCAGATAGCTTCATAGTGCTGGGACTTAACTCCTTGTGCCACCAGGGAGGCCCACAGATCACTTTAAATGTAACATCTCACCTGGGTATTACTACTTCAAAGAAGCCATTAATTTCACTAGAACTGAATAGCACCATCAGAAACAAATTCTTAAACAGGATTCAGTGCTTAACTGCATGGGTATCTTCCTTCTATCATCCCTCATTTCCTATAAAAAGGTTGTACTTAGGAGAGGCTGACATGCATTGCTCTGACTACAGTTAGTGGTCTAATGTACTATTCATCAGAAAGCTATGATCCATGTGTGGAATGGAATAATAAGCACACACTAAAATTAATGTGAATGAGCTCACTTGACATGGGAAGATAGTCATCATTATATATAACTGAGTGGGAAAAAAACACTTTGTAAGACTATTGTACAGTGAGACTCAACATTTGAAGAAATCAAATATGCGTGGGGGTGTATTTTTGAGTTGTGGAGAGTAAATATGAGCATATTATCATTAGTTTTCTTACCAGAGAGTGCCCCAGCAATTATGATTATCCTGATGGCTACTTGCATTGTTTAAATAAACATGTACTTAACATGTAAAAATTGTTTATTACACCTCAGAAATAAATCAAAGCCCCACAGCTCCCATGGAGCACAGCTTCTCCACATGTTGTACAAAGGGGGCCCCTTAGAGTCCTCAAAGCACCTTCTGATTAGCTTGGTGCTTATTAGAAATTTGCATTGTTATAGGCAAGAAAAAGAGACTAGGCCCCGTGTCCTGGCAGAAAAGGTAAAGACGCACAGCTCTGGACACCATGGACCAGTCTAAGTCCCATCTGTACCTTTTACATTTTCCCTTCCCATGCCCGTGACCTTAGCTATGGAGTCAGGGGCTAGTGGTTATAGTGTTGGCATGGACTCTGGAATGTCAGTAATACAACATAAGTCTGGCAAGGGCTATACCATATTTATGTTTTACTGTCTATTTGCAAAATGGTGGTACTGATTTCTCATCCAGGAAACAAAGAGGCCCTTCTAGGTGTCCCTGGACTACTTCCTGCACCCCATCCCCTCCCAGCTGCACTCCAGATGAGAAATATTAACCGATACTTCCTCTGTCTCAAATCACTGCCAGTGATACTCCCATTAAAGACATTCCCAGATCATGTAGCGTCTTGGTTCCCAGCAAAGCACCTACAGTGACCTCATTCTGATGATGTACCATCTGAGTTCTCCACACATCCTCTTCTATATGAAAAACATTCTTTCTCCAGTACTTCCCTCCTGAAGGCAGTGATGTTATCAATTGCCTTACAAATTCCAGATTCTATGATAGAATAGAGTAGTGAGTCTACAATATTTCCCTTTTCAGAAATGACTCATATTGAAGAAGGTTTATAAAGTCTTGGTATTCCTGATCATGACTAGATTCACTTCTTAGCATTTTTTCTTTTCAAACTCCATTCAAAGGGAATTGACTTTCATTCAAAGTCTAGAGAACACTTGAGATCTAAATACCCAAATATTAAGGAATTAGATCCATAGTCTTTTCCTCCCAGGGATTATTTCCTTACTACTGGATCACTTTTGCATGTCTCATTAGGCTACTTTATACCTTGGGCTCAATTTTGCTTCCTAAATCAGAGCTGAAAAAGTGAACTGCAGTGAACCCCCAAAGTCATGTCAGCAGGAGTGAGAGGGTAAGAGGTAGGTCCCCATGTCTTGTAGACTGTGAAGTTGATCACTGCCCTCTACCAAGTCATTGTCTGCTTCAAAACATTATGAGCCAATGTCTCTGTCCTGAGGGAGAGATTCCTAAGTGGCAGAATGACTAACAAAGACCACAAAAGTTCTGGAAAGGTGGAGAAACAAGGAACCTGGACAGATACAGCCAGATCCTAACACCTAAGGCAACAGCACCTTTAAAGGGCACCACAGCCCTAGGTACTGAGGAAAGTTCTGGAGTAGGATCTGACCTGAGTGATTCATTATTTGGGGGAATTAACTAACACAAAGGCTCTACCCATAAACAGCAGTAATCAAGACACTGTGGTCCTGGCATATAGATAAACTCATAGATCAATGGACTAGAACTGTTCTGATAATCTAGAAACAAACCATGCATCTATGCTCAATTGATTTTGGACAATGTTGCCGTGACAAGTCAATGGGGGAAAGAATGATCATTTTAATAAACCCAGCATTGAGTCAAGTGGAAAGCCACATTCAAATACAGATATACTATACACAAAAATTAACTCAAAAGGGATCAAAGACCTAAATGCAAGAGCTAAACTGATAAAACTCCTCAAAGAAAACACAGAGCTTAAATCTTCATAATCATATTTGGCAGTGGTCCTTAGATACGACACCAGACCATAAGCAACAAAAGAAAAAATACATGAATTGGACTTAGTCAAAATTATAAACTTTTGTATTTTCAAAAGGTACCATCGAGTCAATAGAAAGCCAACCCACAGAACAGAAAGTATTTGCAATTATATCTCTGATGAAGAACTTGTATCCAGAATATATAAAGAATACTTACAAGACAGTAATAAAAAGCCAAACAGCCCAATTTTAAAATGAGCAAAGGACCCTAATAGGCATTTCTCTAAGGAAGATAAACAAATGACAAATAGTCCATGAAAAGATGTTTGACATCATTAGTCGTCAAGAAAATGCAAATTAAAATCACAATGGGTATCACCTCACATCCACTAGGATGGCTGTAATGAAAAAGTCAGGTAAAAACAAGTGTTGGGGGGCCTTCCTGGTGGTGCAAGGGGTTATGTCCCAGCACTATGAAGCTATCTGCAGCCACTGCAGCATGAGTTTGATCCCCAGCCAGGGAACTTCCCACATGGCACAGAAGACATCTCCTGCCTCTCCCACTGCTCCCCTTAGCAGTGTACTTCAGTAGATCTGTTCTGCTCCCCACTCTGTCTTTGGTGAATCCTCTCACCCCCCACACTTCTGGCCTACACCTCAGTTCTTGTATGCATAAGTATTTTTTTTTAATTTTTTTATTTTATTTATACATACAAGCTGGGGTACAAGCCAGAGGCGAGGGGCGGCGAGAGGGTTCACCAGAGACAGAGTGGGAGCAGAACAGGCAGATCAGAGGTACACTGCTGAGGGGAGCAACGGGCGAGGCAGGAGAGGTCTGCCGCACCATGTGGGATTCTCCCCGGCTGGGCTTCGAACTCGTGTCGCTGCTGCCAACAGCTCCACAGCACAGCGCTCAACCGCTGCGCCACCGGGGAGGCCCTCTTGTATGCATAAGTAAATAAATCTTTCAAAAAACAGGTGTTGGCAAGTGTATGGAACCTTCATACACTGCGCTGGTGGGAATGTAAAGTGGTTCAACCACCGTAGGATACCCTCTGAGAGTTTAGTTCCTCAATGGGTTAGACAGAATTATCATGTGGCCAAGAAATTCTGTACTTAGGTCTATACACAAGAGAAATGAAAACACGTGGTTTAAACAAACATTTTTACATAAATGTTCACAACAGCAAAAAAAAAATAGCCAAAAGATAGAAATAACCCAAATGTCCATCAAGGGAAGAATGGATAAACAAAATATGACCTATCATACAATGAAATGTTATTCAGTGGTAAAAAGGAATCAGGGATTATGACAGATTTGGGGTTTGACTAAGGGAAAAGGTGACCATATGAGGTAGCAATACCACAGACGTCCTTGGGCAGCGCGCGGACAGGGCAGTTTCTCACAGCACGAGAGCACGCAACAGAGGCTCACGGTGCAGGAATTGCATTCCGAAAGGAGGACAGTAGAGGAAATCCAGGGCAGGGGAGCCAAAAGGGGCTGTGTGTCCAAGTGATATTGCTCAGTTGTGACATGGGGAGTCTGGGTTAGTGCTGGAGCAAAAGGCTGGAGCAACTTAAGACTTTAAAACCATTAATTTTTCTTTTCTCTCTCCTTCCTGTCCCTGTTCTGCACTTTACATACTCACATCATTGCTTTCTAGCACGAAAGTTGATTTCAGATTCACCTCCTACTTTCCCTACCTCAGTGTTGGAATCTGGCATTTGTTCAAGGAAACTTGGCTTTACTCAGTGGGGGACGGTATTTAAAAGCCAAGATCTGAACACACACGTTTCCAGAAGGTTTCATTTAGCACAGGTGATGCACGTAGACTGCTCGGGCTGATGGGAGGGGCTGGTGAGGGTCCCTAGGTGAAGGCTTTCTGTGTTTCTTTGGTGCTGACCATGAGTGGATCAGAACAGGACAGGCTGTTACTGGGTGACTGTATCTACTCCCTTCTTCCAAAACTCACATAGTACTTCAGAATATGAACGTATCAGGGGTAGGGCCTTTACAGGATAATCGAGTTAAGTGAAATCTTAGGGTAAGTCCTAATGGACCTTTATGGTGTCATTATGCAAGGAAGAAATTTGAACACAGAGATGAGGAAAGATACCCATCTACAAGCCAAAGAGAAAGGCCTGTGAGATGCACCTTTTAAACTCCTGGAAGCCCCCATCCCTGCTGTACTTGGTGCAAGACGCCTGGCTGTGCAATTCTGCTGTTGATGGAATTTTGCTGTAGAAGGCCAGCAGTCTCCTCCTTTCCCCTTCCCATCCTTTAACTGAAATGCTTCCACTTCACTTTAACATTTTGTTTGGGAAAAAAAGGTATCTGTTGGTGCTTAAAAGAAAAGTTTGGAAATACATTGTTCTCATCCGCTGACTCACAGATGAAAATGTCGATGCCCCAAAAATTCTTTGCAGGCTCAGCACCCTTTTCTGCGAACCGCATTGCATGCCCTCAGAGGCTGAAGGAGAACACAGGAGAAGGAAAGTAGGGAGGCCAAAGTCCATGCCCCATGCTTGTTTGCTCCTGGACACCCCTGCAACCAGGAGGACCAACGACTGATTTTGTGGTGATTGCCAGCTTCTAGATATTCGGAAACAGCCATTTGAAGATTATAACATTCATTGGCTTCTTTTTCCTACTTCCTCCCCTCTGAATTTTTCCTGCCCCACTCTCTTGCATATTTGCAACGCATAGAGGTAAAGATACTTCCAGCACTTTGAATTTTACACAGTTCTGGGTCCAACCATTGTTGCCAATGATTGCATCATGTCTTCTCTAGTTTTTCACAAGTTCCTTGTGTTCATTATATCATTTCTCTCTTCCTTGGCAAGAAAAGTGTGTATCAACTGAAGTTAAAGTCGTTGCAGATTATTGGTGGAAACCAGTTAACTTAGAGGATGCGTGTTGGGGACACACAATGTGTCCAGGCGTTAGCACTGACTCCATCCCAGGTCACCGTTCCCGCCTGGGCATCCAGGCTGCTTAGGAAGCTCAGTCCTGAGTGCTTTGAGTGACACAGGAGCTACAGTCTTTGCTCCAAGTCTTCTTTATTTTGATGACATATGTTCAGAATCATTTTATTTTACCCTTGTGCTTATTCTAATTTCCTGGTGAAAAGAAGGGAGACACTTCTACCTCTGGGACAAAGTTCAGGATGGAACCATGTGCTGTGATTTCCCTCCAGCAATTGGCTACAGGTGTCACAGGACATAGTTTTATCTGTAAAATCAGGCCTGGGGCAGACTTGGCCTATAGGCTCTGCAGTGTTATCTCTTGTCAACAAGTCATTTTACCTCTCTGAAGCCCCAATGTCTTCATCTGGAATTTATCCAAACGGCCTGTGACCATCCAGCACATTGGGCCCCAGTACAGTCATTGGAACAGTTTGGCATCTTCACCTGCTCTGGGATGTGATATCAGTCCTCTCTTACTGTGTCTCCTGAAACCAAAGAGGAAGTGCGTGTGTGTGTATACACATACCTATGCACATCCGATCCACATATCTATCCCATGTAGAAATAAGAATCCATAATCCCGTTGCTCTGTGTGCCCCCTTTATACACCCATTGAGCTGTCCGTACTCACCCCACCAGCCCACACTAGGGCTATGACCTGTTGCTCAAGCATCTGTAGTTGCCATGGCTGAGTCTCCACATAGGTGCCGAGCCCAGTGCCTTCGTGCTCCAGGCTGCCTGCACTTGGTCTCTGAGTGCCCACTGCAGGAGAGGACATTATCTCTGCCTGTCTCCACTCACACTCGCTGTACCCCTCCCCGATGGATAGGAAGACACCCTTCCTGCAGCACTGTCACTTGGTCCCCGAAGCTATGGGTCTTTCAGTTTTGCTTCCCAGTCCTTGTGAGGTGGGGATCCTCAGCAAATAGACATTTACGGGCAATATTCCTGCCTGGACCCGTCCACACACATAGAAAAAATTTTCACTTGGAGAAGTCTCTGCCGTCTCATTCCCAGAGCATCCCAAGTCCTTTAGATTCTTTTGAGTCTCATTTGTGACTTAAATTCTTACTAGTGAGATCCCAAGAAAACCAAGCGATCTGGCTAAACACCATTTTATCTGACCCTGAAAATATGGACACAATTAAGGCCGTTTCATCTACCTTGAGCACACAGAGTTCCCCTGAGAACCAACACTTAACTCCACACACCCCAAGTCTGCATCAAGTCATTCAAGACACCCCAACCTCATGGAATACAAGGAAATTTACTGGATTACTCCCAAGATCTTGCAGCAATACTCTCCATGATTTTCTAGTAATAATTAGAAAGAGAAACAGCCTAATTCTTGAAAGACTGCTTAATGAATATCAGAAAATGAATATCAGTGCATTAAATTTCTGAATAGGGGTCCTCCGTGGTAGCCCAACGGGTTGAGTCTCAGCCTCTGAAGCTGTCTACAGCTGATGCAGCACGAGTTCAATCCCTAGCCAGTGAGATTCCCACATGGCCAGCAGACCTCTCCTGTCCTGCCTGCTGTTCCCCTCAGCAGTGTACTTCAGTTGATCCGCCTGTTCTGCTCTCCACTCAGTCTCTGGTGAATACTCTCACCATCCCACAACTCTGGCCTACACCCCAGCTCTTGTGTGCATAAATAAATAAATCTTTTAAAAAATAAATAAATTTCTGAACATTCGGCTGTGTCAAAAACCTCAGATTTAAAAGTTTCACATATACCACATTAGATTCGAATCAGTTCCACTTGAAGTGAGATGCTACAGACCCCGAAAAAAAAATTGTGTCACCTTGCAGTTCTGAGGCCGAATATGCAAACATACTCCAGGATCATCCAGAACATTCCTTTCCAGCAAGGTCACTTTATTGAACTACACTGGAATGATACCAGGGCTAATGCACATTGAAGTGTTGCCCAACTGCCAGAAGCTCAAATTTTCCTGTCTCTGAGGATCTGGTTTCCTTCCTCTGTCTTTGCAAGGCCCTCTCTCCTGTGGTGGCAGATGGCTGCCAACAGCTCCTGGATTTTACATTTATTGGAGAGAAACAGACCCTGATTTCTGGCTAGTTTCAAGTTCAAAAACACTGGGGAAGGGGCACATGAACCAATGAGTCAGGCGCATGTCCACAGGCCAATGAACTGGGCCACATGAGAACATAAATTGTCTTGATGTACTTCTTTCCCGAAGAAAGGAGCAGGGCACGGGGCATGTAAAAGCGTGAGTATCTACTCTATGACCCCCAGACACAGTGTGGGGCTGTCAGATGGCCTGGGTGGGGGGCCCGATTCCACACTCATTAGCTGATTGTCCCTCAGTCAGTAAATCCTCTGCAAAATGGGCATAGATATTCCTATATGATTGTGAAGATAAACAGATTAACGAGCACAACCTTCCTTGAACAGTGCCTGATTCCACAGTCATGCTCGCAGTGTTAGTTATTATTAATAAAAGGAACTGATTTTTATTACATTGATTATATCTGTGATCTGAGGCAATCTATAGAATGCCCGTAAAACTTTTTGTTTCCTATAAACTGAAATGATCAGTTTGGGGAAACATGCATGAAGGGTCTTTGGTCTAGCTCAGAAATGCTTCCTGGGAGTTCACAGAAAGACATTTACTCTCATTTATTCAGCACATTTATCTTAGTGCCAGTCACTGCCTTCCCTCAGCAAGCTTGCAGTAACCACACACCACATTTCTATGTTAACTTAGAAAAAGCAAAGTTTGCTTTTAGGAAAAGCGAAGTCCTATCAGGCCAAAAAACATCTGCATCAAACAACAGCTATTTCCAAAATTGCCACAAAGGATGACCTAGGCTAAGTTTGGAGCCGCACACCACAACAAACATTCACTAACATCTGTTCAAAAGCAATTATTTTCTCCAATTTCCCAATATCACCTCAACCTTCAATACCAGTGACCCATCCCCGAACACCCCAAGTTAGTCCACTCCCTTTTGCTATGAGTCAAAAGAAGAGAAAGAAAATTCCCTGGGTCATCCCTGAGGCAAATTCCACATGCTGTAAGTTGTACTCATGTGGTTTTCGCAGCAAATGTAGCCCCTGACTTTTCCCACTAACTCATACATAGTTTATGTCCATTTCTCCCTTCCATTATTAAAATGCATTTTTCTTGAATCACCCTGAGGAAAAGGCTTTTTATCTCTGGAAAGGGAAAGCTCTCGCCAGCTACCATATTTTATCACCCTTGCCTGTCACAGAAACCTCCGAAGGGGCCGGGGACTGGTCCAAAGCAAGAAGGACCCACGCAGAGCCACTCAGGCCCTCGGGAGAAACAGCTGAATGAGGTCGGGTGTTCATCCTTCAGAAAAATATTTGAACACAGCTGTTACCCTCCTTCCTGCCACCCATGTGGTTGTGTTTTTAAATACGGTTTGAACTTGAAGCAGTTTCCATTTATAAAAATTCTTTAGCAAAATGCTCTTTCCAATAACAATATTCCCATGTGTGCCTTTTGCTTCTGATATTTTCCTTATAAATGAATCTGCTGAAACAGGGTCCCCTTGTCCTTGACTTCTTATGTCCACAAATGATGCTGCCCCACCGTGTGGTCTGAGACCTTCTGCCTTGACACAGGAACTCAGAAAGGGCAAACTGCCCACTTTTCATTCCTAGGATCTTATCTTACATGATTATGCCAGTCTGGGGCACAGGCGGGGGAGGATTCGAGCAGATTCACAGGAGTGCCCACACAGGGCACTCACTCCCTGAATGTATGCCCAGCCCACAGCCCAAAATGCCCACACATACCCCATTCTCTCACCATCTTCCACTCTGGAAAAGGAGAGAGACTGAAGACACGCCATTTTAGTCATTTCTGCCCCAAAAAACAAGTACTGCTATGGCTCCCACCCTGGACACTGGAACTGCCCTTCAAGAACCCAATACCAGGCCTCTTTCATACAGTCAGTGAGGGATCTGTACAGGTAGCGCCCAACAGGAGCATTTTTGAAGCTCTTCAGGTGATTCCGATGTGTGCCAAAGATTAAGAACACCTGACTTAGGGGCCAGCTCCCAACACCATGTCCCCAGGTTTCAGGGTATCAGATTGGGATACCAAATGGACTGGGTGTTTGCAGGCAACTGTTGCTATAAAACGGATAGATCTGCTGTCAGGATAGGCCTCTGCCCCTCACAGAAATTTTGTCTGCCTCCTGGGGATTTGGGTCAAGTTAACTACCATGGTCTTAGAACTGGAATTACATAATATCACTAATTTCTCAAGCTTAGAAATGACATCAGTGATGTAGTCCTCTTTTGGTCACTTCTAAATTGCTTGCACTCACTGCACTGTGGAATCTAGAGCCGTAAACCAATCAATGTTTAAATTTGTCAATATTGTCTTTTTTTCCTAAGATGAAGAAAAAAAGTGTCACTCACAGAAATGTAAATACCATTGGCCTTTGAATAATGGTCACCAACCTGAAAGTAATTGAGAATTCTTTTGATCCCCCCAAACTATAATAGTCCATTGGCATCAGTGGGGGACTGGTTCAGGACCCCAACAGCCTCACCGAAACCCATGGATGTGCCAACACTTTCAAACGGTCACAATAAAACTTACAAATTAAGTTTTAGGCTTAGGAGAAGATTATTATTATTTTTACCTGCTCCCTACCGCCACCCCCAAATATGTTTCTGTAATTCCCCCCAAGCATCTTAAGTGACTATTTTCCTCTTTGATTCTTTCTAAAGAACTATTATGACAAAAATTACTAAAATGCCTTGACCTAAAAGTGCAAAAAATAATTTGAATAGAGGGTAAACCATGAAGTACCTTATTCTGGGTCTACCATTAAGGGGTGTGAAGGCATTTTTTTTTCAAGATATGAGTTTTTCCATAAAACAGTTGTCTGATTGACTATTTCCTACCTATAAAGTGGGTATTGCAAGGAAATGGGGAAGCTATATACACATGCATTTATGGAGGAAAGATATTTTAAATGTTTTTCAACCAGTAATATTGTAAAAATACTCATGAGACTTGTGATGTGGAGCCAAAAGGAGTCTATGAGGTGAGGTTATGTCTGCCCTAGTCCCCTTTGAAGCACTTAGAAATGCTGCAAATATGGAATAAACCCAATAATCAGGAAAGGTAAAAAGAAGGGCTTTACCCTCTGACTTGGGCTAACTCTTTGTTTTAAAGGGAAAGAAAAGTGTGCAAGTAAGAAGCACATTAACATTTTAAGGTGGGGAAGATTTTGAGTCCTGGAGAGACTTTACATTTGAGTACCATAGGAAAACCAAAGAGCCTACATATTAGGTGAATTAAGCCTCTTTCTCCTCCTCCTCTTCGTCTTCTCTTTCTTCTGCATCTTAATAAAACTCATTATCTCTTGAGAAACCTTAAGCAATTTGTTAGTGATGGATAGATGTTTTTCAGCTTCCTCTGAATTGGAAATGAAAAACCAACAACAAGAATTGAAGAAACTATTTCTTGTACAGAAATATTTGTTGTTGTTTTTTAACGCCCTGCCTTACATTTATAGACCTGCTTGGGCCACCCACAATTTGCAAATAAGACATAATAATGAGTCTGTGAATGGGTTTTTAAACTTGGAAAGCACCCAAGGTCCTGCATGCTCTAGCCATAACCTACTTCACCAAGCCGACCTGACTCCACCTTCTGTATTTTATGTTCCAGTATCCTGAATGTGCCATTCCTTTAACTAGCTTTGTCTTTTCTGTTTGTTTGTCCATGCTGTAATCTCTGCCCAGAATCCCCTTCCTCCACTTTTCCTCTGAGCAAACACTCAGTCTTCTTTCTAGACTTGATGTCACCTTTACTACAAAGCCTTCCTTCACCCCACAAATAGATTTTATTGATCCTGCTCATGTGCTGCCTCACCCTTTAGCTACTAAAATGTGTAGTGTTACAACTTATCTTTTTCCATGTCTGTCTCTTTTACTAGGCTGTGAAACCCTTCCGGATGGGGACGATTTTTCATTTATCTCTGTATGTCTGGTGCCTAGTTCAGTATCTCTGGTTGCTGATCTGGAAGTAAATAAGCAGGAAAGTTCCAGCAAAATGCGGGAGTAAAAAAAGAAAGAAGGAACTCTGGAACCCAGGAAGAACTGCCTCAAACCTACAAAAGAGTAAACAGGGAGGGAGCCCCAGGCTAGCAGGTGGGCAGCCGACTCAGAGAAACCACCAGATGATAGATTTGAAGAATGGAAGGTCCTAGGAGAAAGGTCTTTGTGAGGAAGAAAAACGAGAATACCAGATATGCTGGAGACTGATGTGATGGCATAGGATGGGGTCGTGAGGGGAAGCCGGAGCTGTAATAATACAGTGGGGGAAATTTCTAGTTAAAACTCTGGGGGAAAACATTTATAAAAATGTCCTTTATGAAAAATAAATGGTTCATTTCTTGGAGCTGGAGTAAAAAATATTTAAATAGTCATAAAACAGAAATTACAAATAATGATATATCTCTATCAGGACAGAAGTGGAAAGACGTAACTATGTTAGGGCCAATGAAATCTGAAGCTCAGTTGTTGATAGGACTTATAGAAAATCCATTTAAAAGGTCAAAAAACCATGTGGGGCTTCCCCTTTCCCTTTCCCTCCTATCCTTTCTTGCCAAAAGTAAGGAGTCTTGGGTTTTTATGGCAGCCCTATAATCATTTGGGATCCAAGTTCCGTCTATCTCGCTGCTCCCTACGTCTGGATTCTCTTATGTAAAAGATAAACAATCTTTATCTTGTTTCAGCAGCTTTTGCTGGATCTCTCTACTGGCAGCTGAACACAATTCCTATCTGATATGAGAAAGAGAAAATTTTATTTAGAGATCTGGAGCTAACTATTAAAAAATACTGCCCTCTCCAGCACTGTTAAGAGACTTGGGACACGTCTGGACAGAGGGGATTGTGGGAGGTGTATGCACACCACTGACTGCACTGACCCCTGTGTGGAGATGTGGATGAGTGAGTGAGTGGGGAGAGTGAGGCTGAGTCAAGGGGTACATCCTCATGGCAGTAGCTTTGCCTAATTTCTAATAGGATGCATATGTCTGGCCATTGATTTCAAGTGCAGTTTGAATTATGGAATCACTGTTTGGATGAACCGAGACTGGCTGCTGCTGATTAAACTCCAGAGCTGATATTCTCCCGAGCCCCTCACTCCCCTCTTTCCCCCATTTGCTGAGCTCAGTCACAGTGGCCAGTCTTCTCATTCCTGCCAGCTCCAGTGAGGGCACTGCATAGTCTTCAAGTTGTGCTCTAGTCACTTAATGATTAATTTCCGCTCGGGAAGGAGGTGCCCTTCTCTAAATCAAAGAGAGCCCCTGTAAGGGCTTTATCTCCCATCACCCTTAAAATAAAATCCAGAGAACTTCCCGTGGCTGAGTGTGACCCCCACGCTCTGCCTCTACTACCTCACTGACTCATGTCCTCTCCCCCTTGCTCAGGCCCCTTGCACTGTAGCTCAGCTCTCTCTCTTCCTCACCTTCCTTAAGCCCATCTCCACCCAGAGAGGGATCTTCACACTCGTGCTCTCTCCCTGCCCAGGATATTGCCCTCATATGAGTCTCTGGATGTGGACTGACCTGGGAGGAAGCAGTCTCTGTAGCTGAGGCAGCCCACAAAGATGGTTTCATTTCTGAAGGGGACCTGGGAGGCACCACAAAGAATCCACCACATATCTTGTTCATCACTGTATCTCAAGTTCCCCCAACAGCACCTGGTTCCTAGGACATACACATTAAGTTTTTGACAGATGAATAAATAACATGCAATCTTAGTGACTTGCAATTCAGCCCATCTCCTTCAAGTAATCACTGCATATTACTGTCCAAGCCATTATGTTTAATCTTACATGTCAGTCCCTTAAGGACACGTTATTATATGAGGTCGTTAATCCTGGAGCTGATAATCGGACAAGAGATAAATCTTCCCCGTCCCAAGTGCCTTACCACCAAGACAGAGATTGGCAGAAACACATTTCAAACACTCCAAGCCCCACTCATTCTTGCTCTCTCTTCCTGGACCTGCGGGTTCTCCCTGACCTCTGCTGTGCCCTTGGCTTTGGACTTGCTCTTGGATAATGGAAAGCAAAGGTGCTTCTGCTCAGGGAATTCCCCTTGGCAAGTCTTTACTTAGCCATGTCAGCCTCTCAATATGACACCACTGCCTCCCAAAGAATATCCTGTTGTAACAAGGCCCTTCATTCATCATGAAAAATGACTCATCATATAACACAATCCAGACCTTTCGCATTTATTGTAGGTCCTTTATTCACAGATATTAACATAAAGTCAAATGAAGACACATTTAAATTTAAAATACAGTGTCAAGCTTGAGAATGTGAGAATTTAATTTTATTAGGAAATTAAATAAAAGGAGAAGTTCAGAAAGTTTGAGTCAGCATGATATTGTGACTTGCTCTGGCCAATGAAATGGAAGTAGAGAGACGCGTGTGATTTCTAGGAGGAAGCTTTGACAGCAATGTAAGAGTCTCCAAGTTCACTTTGTCTTATCCTCTCCATGGGGTGACTTGTGTCACAAAGGAGATCCCATCTGCCTGGGTCCCCCAGTGACTGTGATGTGATATGTAATGGACAAGAAATGTCAGCAAGAAGCAAACCCTCGTTGTTGAAACCACAGACATGTGGGAATTGTTTCCTCCTGACGCATAACTTCAGCCTATCTTGGCTAATCAGTACTCTTTCTTGGGTTTCATTTTTACTCTAATCACCTTTGTAGGTCTAAATTGATGCTTGGACTCTGCTTGCGAATTTCTTCACACATATTGTATTATCTTGCCTCTCCAAGTTACCAACTATTTGACTAATGATTTCTGCTGCTCTAATATATCCCACGTCTCCACAACCTGTCAGCTTTCTTCAAGTGTTCAGACCTGGAGACTCTGGCCCTGGCTTCTCGTGCCTCTTGGTACTGGTAGTGCTTCTGGAAAGAGCCCAGAGAGAAGAGGGAGCTGCCACTTCCCACCAGTTTCCCCATCTCCTCTCTCACACCCCACCTCCCTACCCCTCATTAGTCTCAGAGGTAATATATTTCCCCAAGGACAGAAAGAGATCAGTCTGTCTTGCTTTAAAAATCATGTCTGTGACTAGATAATTCTGTTTCCAGTTTCCTGTCCCCACTTCTAACTTCAATGCATGATTCTAACTTCCTTTAAAATATGATCCCAAACTCACCTCATACAGGAAACATTTCAGGACTGATTGCACATGAATTGATTCATTCCTTTGCTTGCACACCCCTTCTCCACTCCCCGGAACTCAGCTATTCAAAGGAACTGTGTTAATACTCTCTTGTGGATGAGCTCTTTTGTAAATGTGTTCTTTAGATTTCTATGCTGCCTTTTCAGACTAGATTTTACATGTAGGATTAGCAAAAAGAGCTCAGAGTTGAACTACAAGGGGATAAATTAATCTTTCACAGAGAAATATTAAAATAGCTTACTTTAGAAACAATAAAGAAGTCATTTAATTGGAATCTTCTTGGAGGCCAAATCTTCTATTTCTTCAGGAAGTGTGCCAAACACATGGATCTGTACATTTTAGGCATCCAATACAAATGCCGAACTTGCTTAGGACACAAATTTTCTGAGGCAAACTTATCTTTACTTTCACAGAAAATGCTTGATGATGTTACTCATCCGTGGTCACTCTATTATTAAAAAGCTCTCACTAAACACTTACTGTGAACATGGTACTCTGTAGGGGAGGCAAGGAACATGAAAGGAAATAGAAGCCTTGGAAACTTCTGTGGACACTGACATTTATTTATTCAAACAAGAGGAGGAGGGAAGAAAGAGGTGGCTCCAAGGTACCAATCTCCTTAAGTGTGGCCAGCACATCAGCCAGATTTGGAAGTCGCATTTTTCCAATGCAGTATGTGGCTTCGGATTCTTTAAAACTATCAGTGAGTAGGAATCAAGACACAGAGCCAGGGCAAAGCGCAATTACTAAACTAAGTTTGGAATGGAAATGTTGAAGCAAATCTTCATCACTTCCTCCATTACATTTATTGTTACTGCACTTACCATTAGTAGCTTCACTCCATTATCTCTTGTAGGCACAAATTGGGATGACTGCCTGATTTGTGGTAATTTCTTCAATGCCTAGACCCTATTTGAAAGTGGGAGTTTGTGGCCAAGCAAGGAAATAATGGTTTCTCAGGTTCCTGAGCACAGTGAGAGGCAGAGGAGGTATAAGGACACAGTGTGAATGGGACACATTGAAGAACTTCTTGGGATTTGTTGAACTGGGGCCAGGAGAGAGAAGTCACATTTTCCTCTTTCTGTCTGAAACCATTGCTGACACATGAATCTGGAGCTGCTGGTGGCCATAGTGGAAAACTTGTGGAGACAACTGGAACTGGAGAGAATGAGCCCAGCAAACTGAGGGAATCAGAGGGTTCCCGTAGCACTCACATTTCCTACCTCATTCTGTTCTTGGTTTGGGTACACAAACCAGTAAATCAATCCCCCCTCTTATTTTCCATAAATAAGTCAAACTGGGCCTTCTAGCCCTTTCAACCTACAGGCTTAATTGTTTAGGCCAAATAAAATTCTCAGTACTTCACAATCTCATTTAATTCTCAGAAAACTCTAAGAGGTAGTAACAATTAACTCCATTTCATAGATAAAGAAACAAAAATTCCAGAAGATTATACCATACATCTTTATTATCAGAGCTTTATTATCAGAGCTTTCCCTGCTTTTCACTAAAGAGACTTTTTTGTTGTTTTTGTTTTTTTCAAATTAAATTCCTTCATTCAAAGATGCCTCACCATCTTCCCATGTGCTGTCATTTTTTAAAATTCCCCATGTGATACTCTTCCTTCAATTTCTGTCTCATTTTCTGATTCATTCAAAATAACACTGGTCAACAGTGAGAATATTACTGACTTTAAAAGGCCCTAATCTGTAGTACCTTGGTGTGCTGAACATGAATATAACCCTGAAAATATTTTATTAGCTCTCGTTTTGAAGATATTTGACATAATTCATTTTATATGTTTCGCCATGTAAATTTATCCAGTAGGAGTGCAACAAAACCCTAAATCAGCCTAGAATGATGTAATATTGCATCGCATTGCATAATACCATCATGCACACATCATCCAGAGTTGATTGCATCATTTTCTGGTGCAATGCAATACTACTGCCAGGCGGCTGCTAAAGTAAGCTGACATCAGCAGTGCACTATATAAAGCCTTGTTGGAAAGGTTGAGTACTGAAAATATTTCAGACTTTGCGCCAGACAGTGTAAGCTACTGTTACACAGAACTGTTATTATTTTATCCATTTAGGCACAATACAGAACAGGAATTCCTTGAAAGTGCATTAATAGCATGGACAATTTCTGCTCTATTTGTGGGGGAGTGACATTTGCCAACCAGAAGAAAAGTATCACTTCTCAAGTGAAGAAGGCTTATCATCTTTCCTTCGGATGCAAGGTTGGTGACCAAGACAAGCCTTGGGCCCTGCATATATGCTGTGCTACATGGACAACACAGCTTTCACAGTGGTTCAACGGCAAAAGACCATTAATACCATTTGCAGTCCCCATGGAGTGGAGAGAGCCAAGCAATCACATAAAAGACTGTTACTTCTGCTTGGTTCCTCCTTTTTCCAACGGAATAGTGAAGCAAAAGAAATCGAGAATAGTCTACCCAAACATTCCATCTGCATTGAGATGACAGGTTCAACAACTTGCTACAGGGTGATGCGAAACAACCATGGAATGCTTTTCGCCTAGTGTCTACAAACTTTCTTGGGAATGTTAGGGCAGAAAACTACAAGGAACTAGTAGAAGACATGCTGATGCAGTATCAGAAACTTGGCTGCAGTATGTATCTAAAGATCCACTTCCTTCATTCTTATCTGGATTTCTTCCCTGAAAATTGTGGTCTAGTTAGTGATGAACATGGCGAGCGTTTTCATCAAGGTATCACATCAATGGAACCAAGATACCAGGGAAAATGGTCCACTGCAATGCTGGTTGACTACTGCTGGACACTCCCCAGAGATGTTCCTGAACACCTGTATAAGAGACAAGGGAAGAAATCTAAGAAGTAGTCTATGACTTGATTTTTTACAGGTATTAACCGTAGACCTATTACTATTGGCATGCATTTTGTGATGTAAACATCGATTTTTTTGCAGATTACAAAAGAACTAGAGCCAAAATTAGAATTTGATTGTCATATTCATGTTGAGCACATACAAATTGATAGGAAATGACTAATTTTATTTCAGTAATATGACTTTTGTAAAAATTTGTTGACCAGTGTAATGTTATTGAGCAATGAAAACCAGGCAGTGCTAGATTCAAAGGGCACCAGAATGTGGACTTTTCTGGTGAAAGTTGCCTGGGACTCTGGGATTCCTTCTGCCATGATGCTGTGCTCTGTGCAGCACGTTCTCTGCCACTTCCCTTCTCCTGCTTCCCCTTTCCTTGGTCTACCCCAGGCTGCATCCCCCCTCTTTTTTTAAAGCTTTATTTATTTATGCATACAAGCTGGTGTGCAGCCCAGAGGTGTAGGGCAGTAAGAGGGTTCACCAGAGACAGAGTGGGGAGCAGAACAGGCAGATAGATGAAATACACTGCTGAGGGGAGTAGCAGGCTAGGCAGGAGAGGTCTGCCGTGCCATGTGGGAATCTCCCCGCCTGGGCATCGAACTCGAGCTGCAGCTGCCGACAGCTCCACAGTGCTGTGTCAACCAGTTGCGCCACCAGGTAGGTCACCAGGGAGGTCCTGAATTTCCCTTTTGATTCTCACCCTCTGTCAATTCTCTTCATCTTCAAATCTGCAGAGCTCACCACTCTCCTCATTGCCTAATCCTTTCATTATTTCCATCAAAGTGAGGAATATGAAAATAAACAAAATGGTTGATTTTGTCCTTTCTTTTTTAGAAAGCAACAAAAAATGCACTTGGGCCAACAACAAGATCAAAAGGCATGAAACACACCACTCTGCAATTTGATTGTGTTGAGATGGAGAAAAACAATATTCCTTTGTTAAACTCCTCTGTTGGCTTCAGGCCTTAGTTTGTTTCCTCCATAGTGTCCTCATTCATTTCATTCATACTGTTGCTTTTGTTTTTAATGTTTTATTATCTTTTAATCTTTCCTCAAGTGATAATAGGATGGGGTGACATGAGTGAATGAATGATGTACTGAATAGGCTGTCTGGGCTGTGCAAGAAAAGTTTACAAGCTATAAAAATCAATTTTGCTATATTTATCCTATTGTTCATTTATTTTCCTCAGTCCTTAGTTTCAGATAGTTTTGTTCCTCCCAGGTCTCCATTGCTTAATGAGGTTTTCCCCTCTTCCTGCCTGTTCTTGGTTGCTGGGTCAGTTTCCTCACCGACTCCAAATCTGCAACCTAACTGAAGAGAGAAGAACAGCTGGTTTAAATGCAGTTTATGAAGTCTGCATAACCTTGACTTCTCCATTAAATTCTTCCTGGTATTTAAAACATGTGATAGTTGAGATAAGAATTTTAGAATATTAACAAAACCCAGGCCTCATCGCAAGATAATCCATGGAAATAATCTTCATAGCACCAGTACCCAGCAGGGCTCACAAGCCATGACTGAAATATTATTATTGTGCAACGAAAATTTGCAGCCTCCCACTTACTGAATCACACCCTGTTTTTCTTAAAGCCCAAGGACAGCCCTATCCCATGGCAATTCATAAGGAGCTCACCTTTATTTTCTCCTACAAAAGTAAAACTGTTAGGATTTAAAAAAAATTTTTTTTAAAGATTTATTTTTTATTTATACATACAAGCTGGGGTACAGGCTAGAGGCATGGGGCGGCGAGAGGGTTCACCAGAGACGGAGCAGGTAGCAGAACAGGCAGATCAGAAGTACACTGCTGAGGGGAGCAGTGGGCAAGGCAGGAGAGGTCTGCCTCGCCATGTGGGATTCTCCCCGGCCGGGCGTCGAACTTGCGTCGCCGCTGCCGACAGCTCCATAGCACAGCGCTTAACCGCTGCGCCACCGGGGAGGCCCTAAAAATTTTTTTTTTTTTATTTTTGTGTAGAAGAACTGAGGTGTAGGACAGAGATTTTGGGGGTGTTGTTGAAGATTCACCAGAGACAGAGTGGGGGGCAGTCCGATTGGCTGAAATACACTGCTGAGGGAAGCAGTGAGTGATACAGGAGAGGTCTGCTGCGCCATGTGGGTCATCTCCTTGGTGGGGAATTGAACTCAGGCCTTACCAGTGACAGAGCTGAGACTTAACTCGCAAGCCACCAGGAGGCCTTTAAAGCTGTTACTTTTAAACTCAAAGCATGCCATCAAAAAAAGTGTTGTTGTTTTTTTAATTTCACCTCTTTCAGAAGACTATCCTTGTCTTTACTGCACTTCTGCACATGCTGTTAAGCATTGAGTGTGAATGTGACATTAAATCACACTCACTGCTCCTGAGCCAGGCCATTTGTTTTGTATCCAATTGGAATTAAATGACCCCAGTAGCCAGAAATTTAACCAGGAAATGTAGAGGGAAAGGAGGAAGCAAAGGAGAAACAGGAAGAGGAAGGGGAGGAAGGAAACGTCAGTGAGAAGGGAGAAGAGTTGGAGAAGAGGCAGAAAAGACACCGACCAGTAACCAGGACACAGGGGAGGCACCTGCAACGGCCTTGTGGACTCTTCAGAAATATTTTCCTTCCAGATCAGATGGAGCAAGTGCTCTTTGGAGCACAGGGAACCCTGGTAGCTTATTTGCTGTGAAGCGTTGATGGAATCACAGAAAGTTGGTAGGATCCGAGTGTGTGAAATTGTGTGTGTGTGTGTGTGTGTGTGTGTGTGTGTGTGTTGGGGGGGTATTAAATGTCTTGAGCCCAATTTACTGCCACCTCATCCTTGAATCTCTCTGCTTTCATTCTCATCAAGACCTGGCACTGTAATCATTCTGTTTGCTTCTCTTAGTTTTGAAACTCAATTCCTTTTCTCTTCCAAGATTTATTCTTTCAAGAACATTGCTCACTAATATCTAGGATATTTGCTGTTGTCTCTTTTTCCTGATTCTGACTTTTCATCAAATGATTCTCTCACCTCCCAAGTTGTCACCTTTTCCCTTATGGCGACTTCTGCCAAACCAGATCTTCCAGATTCCTGGAAAGTACAGTCATTCATGCCTGAAATCATGGAAATGACTACCCCCTAAGGGTGAGCACCCTGGTACTTTGCCGGTGTCCAGGAGACAATGCCAAGGTGAATCACTCCTAAACTCCAACTATCAGTCACGGGGATTACCCGACCATTATGCTGGATAAGTGCCTGGAAGACATACCTCAAGCTCACCTGGCAAGGTAATTGTTTAGTCTCCTTGACATATCTTCCCCAATTAGTGGAAAATCAAGATTTTTGTTGCCCAGCATCTCCAAGATATTAACCAGTGCCATTTAATCTTAAGGAAAATGCCCAGAGCACCACACTGACCATACAAGACATAAAAAAGTCAGGAGCTGAAGTGACTCTGCTGGCCTCTGGGGTTATGCAGATTATAGCCAGACTCCTCCTTGACAGACAGCACAGAAGCGGTTAATCAGGCTCTGTGCTCTCACTGCTTGGGTTCAAATCCAAGTTCTGCTGTTAGCTCATCAGTGACCTGGGCATGTTACTCAAATCCTCAGCTTCTATTACTTCATACGTAAAGTGCTTCAAAGAAGGTCTGGCACACAGTAGGTGATTAATACATGCTTGTTATATTTATCATTACCACCTTCATCACCTTTGGGTCAGATTATGAGCTCAAGTCAATGAAAAATTAATTAAGCTGCACATTTAGTTCCACTAAATATCAATGATAAAAATGACTGGTTCACATTTATAGAGCCCCACTGTGAGTCCACGTGCCGAGCACCATGATAAGGGCCCAGGTGAACCAGTGTAACTTAATATTTTTAATGGTTCTTGGCAGGGACTAGGATAGCCCTCTTCTACATGGAGGCAATGGAGATTCAAGGACAGTAATAAATAACCCAAGGTTATTTACTCAATGACCAATCTCATATGTGTCTTCGACACTGAAGAAAGAATACCTGAACAATAATACCTGCATCTCCCTACATGCCTGATAAATTAGGACTAACCTGTGATCTGACTCCCATAACATCGACACCTGGGGACTTCCTGGTTGATCTGGGGAAAGGAGAACATCTGGCCTTTTCTGGTTTTTTTCCCAGCCACCTGTCATAAATATGGCCTGATTTGGTCAACTATCCTGGAGACCGTTTCAATCATTTACTTTTTTGAATGGGCGAGACCTCTGGAGAGTACGAGAGTTGTGGTTGTCAGCTCACTGGCCTAAACAGAGTGGAACTATTATCCACTTAATCATCTGTCATCAGATTCGGAACTTGAGAAGTGGATGTTGGGCTACAGACTAAATCCACCCTAGCAAGTAGAATTATAGCAGCAGTCTCAGCGGGCTCATGGTGATTCTAAGAACTTCATGTCCCCTGAAGCTTTGTGCTGTGATATTTGGGGGACGTCTGCTTTATCTGTAACTTACCATCTGAGGTTAGCTTTTAGCCCTGCGTAAATAAATAGATTCACTCTCTTGCCCTGTAAACCACTTGACAGCATCTGGAATTCAATTACTATCTCCTCTGGGCTTCTGCAGGCTCTGCTTGGTGTTGGCCACACAGTCCTACTCTGTGGCCGGCTCTGTTCTTGCTGGGAGGTTGTGTCTGTTGGAGGCAGGCTGCTGGACCACACAGGACTGTTAATAAACTGTTTACTCCACTCTGGTGTTCAAGCCGCTACACCCACTGTGGTCCAGCTCCACCTTAATGACCGGATCTCTGCAGCTAATACCCCCTAATCAGGTACCTCAGAACTGGCTGGAGTTTCTTTCTTTTGTCTGGCAAGCTTTTTGCTTTTCATTCTTTACCCTTACATCCTACCTCTTTACCCTTCCTGAAGCTTCTTTGCATGTCCCCTAAAAAAGCGAAAGTACAAACAACTAGACCATCAATAGCTGTAAGTAATTGCTTCTAGTTCAGCATTCAAGGTATTTCAGCAAACAAGCCTATGTCCCAAGAGGCCCACTGAGTTTTAGATGCTACTTCAATGGAAAGAGCCAGCTATCACCTTTGAGGCAGGGTGAGAAGGGCCTACAGACTGAGGGTAAAGGGAAACTGACCGCAATTTTCCTTTCTTAGAAGGCATTTAGTTACATTTAACTTTGCCACTTTCATGCTCTCGGGAACTTCTTCAGCAACAGAGAATAAGGCCAAATGCCCTGGCCGGTGAGCAAGAGAGACCTTTGTGGTTTGCCCCCGTGGGAGAAGAAAGCAGAGACCTGGAGCCATCGGGCCCTCACCCCCGCTCCGCCTCCCTTCGTGCCCCCCTCAGCCATTCCAAGGATGCTGACAGCCATAAAAAATCAGGCCTGTTAGCAACAGGGAAGATCACAGGCCCTGATTCCTGTTGAGCTCCTCCAACAACAGCTGCCATCTGGCTCACCATCACAGACCAATGCAGGTCCTGATTTATGGGGCGGCTCGGGTCAGGGAGTGGGCCACGCGGATTGCCCTTTCCCCACAAACACCCCAGTGGGCCAGGGCCTTGGAGAGGGCTATTGCAGGTCATCAATAAATCCTGGGGATAAAACAATGCAGAGGTTATTAAAGAGAGCTAAAAGGGGAGCGAAGTGCGTTATTCCAATTACAGGCATGGTTATCTTCCTCTGTGCAGTTCAAAGTGTACGCACCCTAATGCATTTCAGCAGCTAATAAAAGTACTGGAGGGTTTCTTTTTTCCTCTTCTTTCTCTTGCGCTCGCGCTCACTCTCTCTCTCTCTCTCTATCACTCTCCCCCTCTTTTTGAAACCCAAAGTGGTTATAAATTATGGTGTAGAAGGGTGTGAAAGACACCGTGGCTTTGAAGCAGCACTGACAACTTCAAAATAATTGATCATAAAAGGAAGCCAATGACAATAGATGATGAGCCATTTATCGAACCAAAAAGAGATTGTTTCCCTATTGGGAAAAGGAAAAAAAAAAACTTAAAATTAAAGAAGAGAGATAAATGTAACATTTTTGTTTTTTAGTTGCAGGCTCTAAAACCAGAGGCACTGCCGAAGTTCCTGTGCCTTTGGAATGGAAGAGCAAGACAGAGGGCATTTCCTAGAAACACAAGGGAGTCCAGACCACCACACCAGCCTGCAGGCAAGAGCACTCTCAGGGGGGATCAAACACTTTATGTCCAACATCTTTTCCCAGATGAAATTTTAGCAGAACCCTCAATTGCTGGCCATTATGTCCCTTTGCCTTTGATTGTACTAAAAGGGAATTGGCTAGAAATGATTATTAAATTGCACTGGATATGGGCGAGTGGGGGCAATGGAGGGGAGAACCCAGACAGAGAGTTAGGGAAATGATTATTCACCACAATATACATAAGCAGATGTGGTACCTGTGCCTTGTCATTTCCAAACCGAGCAGTAGATATCCTTGAATAAGACAATGTTGCTGGTGATATTCTGGAAAAACCTTCTTTAATAATGGCAAAAAGTCTGTCGTTCACATATTATTTCACCCAAGAAACTGACAAACCTCTCAAATATAGTTTGTTCTTTTAAATAGATTAAACACTTTCCAAACCAAAAAATAAACAAAACAGAAAAATCAGTTTTAAAGATAAATAATTCAAAATTTCCAGAAACTAAATAAATTGGACATCTAGTACTTTAACTGTATTAAACCTTTAGAAATTTTTTTCCTACAGGAACTAGGCATTTTAAAATTCCAAGTTTACATAGTGAAGTGAAATTTTTGGTTAAAAAAATAATTTTAATAACTTTGGTTTAAAAGTACACTGATGTTTTAGCTCTAGTTTTTCAGTACTATATGTAATACATATATGTATCTATTGGGGGTGTATTATTCCTAGCATTTAAAGGTTTTGAGTCAAATAAACTAACACTTTCCTTTGGAAAAAAGATATTAAAACAAACAAACAAAAAAATCTACCTTCCAAACCATCTTGCATGTTTGAAAGCAATTACTTGAAAGCAAGTATTTCTTTTTTCCAAAAAGAAAATAGAATAAAAGGGATGCTCAAGTCTGGAGTTTGAAAATCCAATTTTGATAATTATAGTTTATTGAAATTTTACTAGATGTGGGTTTACATGAAGCAAATTGGAAAAGGACTGAGCAGAGCACTTCAGGTGTGCACCATCTCCATGTCTCTCCATTCCTCCAAGTTTCTTTTTACTGACAGCCCTGGACATGGCATTCAAGGCTCTTCCCGATGCACCTGAATCTCTCTCTCACTGATAGAGTGTACCCATATTTTCACTGACCTGTGGCCACTCATCCAATCCAACTCAACTCATCCTTTGTCCCATTATTAACAAGTGACCCAGGGGTTTTCAGGGATCCCAAACAAGGGTGGGTGCATGCTCTAAAACAGGGTCCTGCCCTCTGCTGCATAAAGATAGGAAGTATACTCTTAATTTAATACATCTTTAATAGAATTGGTGTGCATACGGAGGGAAGACAGGCCTTTCCCCCAGTAAATCATCCAAAATTACCCAACCCTGGTCAAAGAGAGTTGGGTGAATGCCCAGTCAAATGGAGTTGGCCCAAAGCGGGGCCACTGAGACCTGAAAACTTTCCGCATGTCAAAGGCAACTTCTGGCAGGGAACCATAGGAAAGGGGTCCTGAAGCAGGTCCCAGAAATTTGGGACAAAGGGAATACAAAGTACAAATCAAGATAATGGCTGCTATGCCAGCTTCCTCACATGTCTCTCACCCATGTGTCTCTTTGAAGGTCTCTACATCTCTCTCCGCCACGTGTCTCCTTCCCCGCAGTACCAGAGACCAAGCGGGCCTCAGCATTAAAAGCCCTTTATTAACCTACCTGCCTTCCTGTTAAATACCTTCACCTGGCTGCTCAGTTCATTCCTAGTAGCTAGTCCAAGGCAGCTGCATGTCAGTAGGGGTGAGAAACATGGTAACTCCCTAACGCCACTGCACAGGTCTAAAGGGCCTTTGGCCTCTTACCTGGGGTGTTCTCCACATGCATCCTTCTAGATGCATCCAGGTGGTCCTAGCTTGCACATTTGATTCCTTGGTATACTTTGCTCTCACAGCCTGACAAGCTGCAGCTTTCTAGCCCCCTAGAGAGCTGCTCTTGAGCATGACCTTGCTGCACTCATCTTTGCACCCAGGACTTCTTGGGTTGACTGAGGACTTCTTGAGCCCCAGCTTTCCTCACCCGCCTTTGCCTCACATCCTGTTCCATCCAGCAGTGCGTCTCCTCCAACTCCTTCCCTTCGTCTTCCTTCTTGTTCCTCTCCTTGTCTTATCTGGCCTGGAATCTGATAAGAGTGGCAAGAAATAACTGGAAAACAGCCCTCCCCAACTGCTCATCATATAAAAAAGATTGTTCTGTCTGGCACAGCTGTTGCCATTGCCCCTTCTCCTGGCCAACTGGAGACTTTGATTTATCATCCTACAAGTAAATACTAGTAAATAAATGACAGAGATGACTTTTTCTCCTGGCGACTACCCAGACTCATGATAATTAACTTGTCCTTTTCTCCTCCCTTTCTTACCAAAGACAAAGCAGTGACATTCTCTGATAAATGTCTTGCTGACAGGTGTTTCACATAAAAGACGGGCTGTCCTAAGAAGATGTAAGGCAGATGTGGAAATGAAACTCCCAGGTTCATTTGCCCCATGCAATGCGATTTTAAATGCCGAGGTCATGTTTGAAAAAGCAGACTTCACATGAAAATTTACATTTTGACTTTCTCTTGGAAACTGGAAGGTCCCCTGGTGATGGTGGCCTTACATTCTCACCCAGCCATGCCTGCTGCTGAATGCCGGAGTTTCACACTTCCTTTTACCTGGAGACCAAGGCTGAATGTCAGGTGCCATTGATTTTATTTGCCCTGTTGTTTTTCTTATAGCAGAGTGTAGGCTAAATGAAAGACTGATGAGAATTTTCTGCCCTACCACTATTAGCATTAATAATAGACCCCTGAGGTCTTGCACGCGTGCCTGAGGGTGGGCTCTAAAGTAGGGTGTGCATGAGGGGACACACCTGGGCCTGGAGGCCGAGGCTATAAGCAGCAGCAGCAAACAGCTTGGCAGCAGAGGACTGTGCCAGGAGCAGCAGAGAGCCCAGAAGAGAATGCAGAGAGCCCAGAGAGAGAGAAGATTCATGGGGGACTCAGAGGCCTGCAGCCTCCCAGCCCCCAGCCTGCCCTGTACCTGGTTGCCTCTCTACAAATAATGCAGAAAGGCAATTACAAGCCTGAAAAAGGCACCGAGGGCTCCAGGACGCCTCCTTTACCCATCTGTGTCGATCATAGGAAACCTGCCCTGTGCCTTCCTGCTGCTACAAGAGACATATTGCTCTGTACCCATATTGTAAGAGTATGACCAATGGGTACCCAGTAACTCCAAACCATTAATGGGTGCATGTTCTAAAAGGGGACCCAGTCAGTCATATACACAAAGGCAAAGAAAACTCTATGTGAAACACTTAGTGTGAAAGATTTTGAATAGAATTAAAACCGGAGCCCACTCACCCCAACCCCTGGGAGCTCCAGCGCTTGTCCTCGGAACACTGCTTGTGGTAGTGCAAGCAGCAGCAGGTAGTGGGCATCTTTACTGCCCACCACCAGTGTCCTCATTGGGGCTCAGGCTGCTTGTAGAGGCCAGTAGCAATGGCAGACAGCAGTGGTTCCCCTACCATACCACCTCAGGGCAAGCAATCCCTGGGGCTCCACCAGGCCAGCTCCAGCACTGTGGCTCCCTCCAGCTGCAGGCAGGAGAGAGGCCCATGGATTTGGTGCCTGGAATGAACCCACCAGATACGAGCTGTGAACTGATTGGTAAATGGCCCAATCAGCCATAGGACTGAAACCGGTCCAATCATACTGGTTGGTGGGGGACCCTGAGAGAGGAGATAAGGGAGGGGAGATGCCAGCTTGAGGAGGTGTCCACTCACTCACTGGACTCTCAGACCTGCTTGGACTGAACTGTCTTGGACTGGACTCCTACACTCTGGCTGGACTCCTGACTCACTCACTTGGACCAGACACAAGCTCACTCAGACTGGAGGCTGTCAGAAGCACCCAGCAGTCAACCTCGCAAGGAAGAAGAGAAGCTGAAAGCGTCACAGAGAAACCAAATTGCTTTGCTGAGGCTGGGGGCCATTGCTTGCTGCCAGACTGCCTCTGAAGCTGCTTGGAGGGAGCACCAGGCCCTGGGCTTGGTGTCTCAAGAGCTGTTGCTTGTTGATGTGGGCCAGCAGCTCACAGAGAACAGTAGCGCTAATGACGAGTAGGGACAGGCACTACTGGCCATTACTGTCCAGCACTGCTGATGGGTAACCAACATTCTGTGTCCGGGTCACTATAGGGTAAACAGAAGAGTCATCAGATTTTTCTGCCCTCTCACCAATGATAGATCCCTGTGGGCCTACACGCATGCCTGATGGCAGGCAGCTGAGGCAGGGTGTGGGCGTGAATTAATGGGTGCACCTAAGCCAGAGACTAGGCTTATAAACAAAAGAAGCAGAAGAAAAGAGGCAGACGAGAACAGAGTGGAGCAGAGGACCATTTGGGGTGCAACAGAGACCACAAGAGAATGCCTGAGAGCCTGAGATAGTGACGAGACGATTCGCCGGGGGCTGGGAGGCCTGCCAGCCTCCCGACTTCTGACCCCTTGGCCCCATTGTCTGCTCTGTACCTGGTTGCCTCTCTACAAGAGACCATTCAAAGCTTAAAAAACCTGGGCCTCCCCCCAGTCGCATGGCAGGTAGGCACTGCGCTGCGGAGCTGCTGGCAGCAGCGACGTGAGTTTGACACCCGGCCAGAGAGATTCCCACATGGCATGGCAGACCTCTCCTGCCTCGCCCGCTGCTCCCCTCAGCAGTGTATTTCCATCCATCTGCCTGTTTTGCTCCCCACTCTGTCTCTGGTGAGCCCTCTCACTGCTCCAGGCCTCTGGCCTGTACCCCAGCTTGTACGCATAAATAAATAAATCAATCTTTAAAAAAAAAAAAAAAGCTTAAAAAAAAAAAACCACCAAGGGCTCCAGGACTCCTTTTCCATCTACCTGTCTGCCCAACTTCATAGATAACCTGCCCTGGTGACCTCCTGTTGCTACAGTCACCTCTGGTTGCTGTTGATCATCTGGCGCCACCTCCCTGTGCTGCTGCCTCTGTTGTTGCCTGGTCAGTGTCCAGTGCTGTCCGTTCTGACCTTCAGACTGTGGCTGGGGATGCTGCAGCTTCATCTCAGGGGCCCTACCTGCGAGCGCCTCCAGCTGCAGTGAGTTGGGCCCTGGCTCAGTGCCGGCCACCATGCTATGAGCACCAGTCCCTTGTTGACCAGACAGTGCCATCTTGAGTGAATAGGCCTTTGTTTGGGACTTGTGGACCCTATTAGGGGTGAACTAGCTGGCCACTTGTGGCCTTCAGGATTCTTAGTTTTCCCCAGTTTGTTAAATAAATCCCATTTGTTGTTGTTCCCTGAGCCCGAGTGGTCTTACAATTGTGCACACAGGTGAAGAAGCCACAGACAGTGACCTGTCCTCTGTTGGGCACTGTCCTTTTGAGGCTATAGCTCCTCATAGCCCTATTTCACAGTCATTATGTATAGAGAGAAGGAAATGATTTCAAATAATAGATTCCCAACAAATATCCAGCTGAACAGGATATTCAACCCAAAGTTGGGCATCTGAGACTCTAAAGCTTGCCACAAGGCAAGGCACCCTCTGGCAAGGAATCACAGAAAGGGGCTAGGCAGGTTCCAAAGAGCTAGGATAAAAGGAGAGGCTCAAAGTCAAAATGTATCACAAAATCTACCAAGATAATGGCTGCCATTGTCTCTGCCTAAGACTAGGAGAAGCCTCCCCATGTGTCTCTCACCCATGTTTCTCTTTCAAGTTCTTTTTCAAATATCTCTGTCTGTCCTTGTGTTTCTCCCCCAGTGTCTCTTACCCTTCCTCCTTCATTTCCATTTATATTTCCAATGTGCTCCTCCCCAGGTGCCCCCAATTCAGAAAGTTTGGCTTATGGCATTCTGAAACTTGTAGTCCAAGGCAACTGCTTACAAGTGGGGGCAGGAGAAATGGTTGTTGTTCACTGTGCTATGATGCTCCTTCTCCTTTTACAGAGATGCATTCTGGCACAGTATACTGTAGATTGAAAATGCTTGCAAACTCATTGTTACTCCTTCCATGGAAAAGTGAAGTTAATTTCTCCAACTCTTGAATCAGACATGGTCTGTGGCTTGCTCCATACAGCAAATTGTGCTAGAGACAATGCTATACAGCTTCTGGGCCACAGTGTCTGCTTTCATATACCTGAAATACTTGCTTTTGGAACACTGTCATGGTGCTGTGAGAATTCCCTGCCACTCATATTAGTTACCTGGAAAACACTGCTGATTTCCCACCCCAGCCAGCCTGCCCGATGACCATGGAAGTAGCAATCCTGGACTCATCTACAGCAGCCTGCAGATGACCACCCTCTGGCAGATATCACATGGATCAAGAGATTTGGAACTTCCAGCAGAGTCCAATCCATTTACAAAATCATGGGAAATGGTGGGTAGCTTTTGTTGGCTTATATATTCTGGGGAGGTTTGTTCTAGAGCAACATCTAACCCAAACACTTCCCATCATTATCAAAGTCTGTGTGGAAAAGAAAGGTCAGAAGGCTACATGTCTCAAGAAAAATGAGAAAAAGTAAACCTTTTGAGAACTGAAGACTCTTTTGATTGATATTATATAGAAATACCCAGCTTGCTTCAGATTCACACCTGTGGACCTTTAGAACATTTTGGTTGAGGACTCTGACTCTAAGGGAAAGTGCCATAGACGTAAAAACACTGGACCTACACACTAGCCCCTAAACTCTACCACTCACTTAGTCTTTGAATGGTGAGCTATCATCAATTCTCTTACATTCAATTTCCCCCATCTATAAAAATGGAATAGGGTCCTCCCTGGTGGCCGAGGGGTTAATTCTCAGCACATCACTGCTACAACTTGAGTTCAATTCCCCACCAGGGAGCTAACCCACATATGGCACAGCAGACCTCTTCCATCTCGCCTGCTGTTCCCCTTAGCAGCATATTTCAGTAAATCTGCCTGTTCTGCTCCCCACTCTGTCTCTGGTGAACCCTGTTACTCCCCACGCCTCTGGCCTACATCCCAGTTCTTCACAAAAATTTAAAAAAGGAACTAAAGTCTACTGGTAGCCTTATGTGAACTTTTTATAAATTTCAAAGGACTTTGTAAATACAAAGTACTGTTATCAGCATTATATGTTTAAGAATTTGTTTTAATCTCTACAATTCTAAGGTATAATATAGTTTTGTTTGATACACTGAGAGTGACTTATATTGGAGTTTGCCTACCCATCTAACCTTGCAGCCCATGTGTTTGGGTCTGGAATGACAAAGAAATTTCAGCTTATATGTCAAATCCAATTGTGTTTACTGCCTGGAGAACTGTGTTAAGCATTATTCTGAGACTGAACCTGGGAAGGAAAATCCATGGATTTACACTTGACTTTTTCTTTTGTTTCCAAAAGGCCTTCAGGTGAAATAAAGTAAGAGATAGAAGACATAAGTTTGAGATGTCTTACTATGACTGTGGCCCACACATAACATCACTGATCACTATTGGTATCATCTAAAAAATGATGGTAATTATAATAATACATTTATTGAACATTGACTCTATGGTCAATATGTTGTCTCATTTGATTTTCCCAGCAACCTCTTGGAAGATAGTCTGCTTCATCACTAACCTCATTTTATACATGAAAACTCACATGGATAAAGAAACTTGTCCAAATCACATAGCTAGTAAATTTGACTTGAACCTTGATAGATTTAGACGGTATTGGCAAACGTTTTCAATAGACAACCAGCAGTGGATATTTTAGGTTTTGTGGGCCATAAAGTCTGTTGCAACTCTTCAGCTCTGCCACTGTATCTTAAACACAGGGAAAATTTATCAAAAAATGGGTATTACTGTGTTTCAACAAAACTTTCTTACAAAAATAGGCAATAGGTTACATTTGTCTGTGGGTTGTAGTTTGCCAATCTCTGGTCTAGAGAAGTGCTTTCCAATAGAAATAATGCCAGCCACAAACATGAACCACAGACATAACTGAAAATCTTCTCGTCACACTTACAAAAGGTGAAATCAATTTTAATACTCTATTTTTAAACACATATCTAAAATACTATTTCAACATACAACCAATATTTTAATGAAATTTTGTAATGAGATTTTTTTTTTATATCTTTGAAATTCAGTGTGTATTTATACTTAGAGTCCTTCACAACTTGAACCATGTGTGGTTTGTGGACCTCCGGGTCTAGAAACCAGTCTTTCTATCTGACTTAAAGAGGTTCACCAGAACCATTGAGCTAACACAAAAGAACACACCAATAGATATGCTAATTATTGGTTTTTTTTATTCAATTGAGTTTCCTGAAAAGGCCTCAGCTCATACCTTATATGAAATAAAGTGCTTGATTTTAATTTAGCAATTTGTAATTCATTACTTATTTTCCTTAGAAACAACCCTATAAACAGCTGAAAGAGCTCAGGCCCTCCTACAAAGCGCTAATTAATGGATGGGTTGTATACCTGTCCAACACAGTGTGGTTTAAATTACCTCTAATGATCATTCAAAATGTCATTTCTGTTAGCATTCACTAAAGATGTTGGGAAGAGACTCTGACCCAGGGCAGCAAAATCTGCCCCCTTCCCCAAGCTTTGGGGGAGGCCACCCTTGGAGATCTGAGTCACAATCCAGGGCAGTTGTCCTTTGTTGCTAATGGATTCCAATGCTCATTTGCCTGCCTGAATTCTGGGAAGGCTGTGTTCTAAGTTAGAGGTTGCCCAGTCCAAATTCCTCTCTTGATCAATGTTGCATAAAGCATCTAGTATGTGTATTTCATTGCACAAGCTCAGGTCTTCAGAAAACAAGAAACATAGCAGTTAACAGTGGTTCCCAGACTATGAAATTTCATGAACCAATAAAATTAAAAAAAAAATGGAGGACCCATATAAGGTGGCCAACTTGTGACTTGTCCAAGTAAACACATTAAGGGAAAAAAACTACAACCTACTGGCACCATCATTATAATGCCAAGTGATGTGAGAATAGCATTTTAATGGCAAAAAGAGGATATCTCAGAATTAAGGTCAGTGTCCTTTTAATTGAATACATTTGACATTGTAGGAAAAATATGTCCCAATCATTGCCTTTATTTTAACATTTTTCCAAGGGCTAGGAAAACTGACTCCAGGGTAGAGACTTTCAGGCTAGTATTTGGAATCCAAATATGTAGACATGTTAATGGTGGTTACAGAGGATAAGGAAAGATCTGGACAGGAATGAAAGGGAAGAGCATTGCAGAAGCTGGCAGTGGAGCCCTCAGAAAGTGAAGGTTGCATCCCCTGAAGGGCTTGGAGTGAGAGGGATAACATAAAACTTCTTTATTAGTAATAGGATCTCATACTTGCCTCTCGGAATATAGCCGTGATCTTTGCCATTCCTTTTAACCTTTTGATCCAATGATAAACCCC
Source organism: Scalopus aquaticus (assembly GCA_004024925.1). Taxonomy (NCBI): domain Eukaryota; kingdom Metazoa; phylum Chordata; class Mammalia; order Eulipotyphla; family Talpidae; genus Scalopus; species Scalopus aquaticus. Next base: position 77,255 of record PVIJ01006675.1, read on the forward strand.
ACAAGGTAAGCAGAAATACTACCCTATGTATCTTATAGATTAAACAGTACCAAGAACAGAATTCCACAGATGTTGTGAAATTCTTTTTTTCTTATTTTTTGGCAGACTTTTTACTGTAGCCTATGCTTAAAATCCAAGTGAGTGTTTGGAGAATCAGGATTCCCAAATTGTATGGAGGACTCCAACACTCATCCATTTTATAACTTTAGGGATTAACCATACAGTTGACCATTGAACAACACTTTCAAACAGTGAGTCCACTTGAACAGGGAATTTTTTTCTATCTGCAAATTCCACATCCAAGCCCTGAATCCATGGTTGAATCTGTGTTTCTCTTCCCTGGGTAGTAATTTTTAAGAAGGATAGAGGAGGTCAAGGTAAGCTGGAGCCAGAAGTCAGATGGTGAACATGAACCCTGGGATGTCTTCAGAAGTATTCAAGAACCAGACAGATTGAACTCTATCTCAGTGAAGGATCAAGATACAGCAAGATGAAATGCAGAGGCTGCTAAAGCAGAGGGAGATCTTAAACTCCCAGAGCTTAGCATAGAAAAATGAGGAACAGAACAATCCTGAATCTGATAGCTTGATAATCTGAATCCTGGATTCAGGATGAGGAGGTTGAGAAGGATATGCCTTCACATCCCCTGCCCTTTCATCCCCTGAATGTAGGCGAACATTGCCATTTGGTATTACCTATGGTGAGAATCCCTCAAAGATAGGGACATTGTTCCCCAAAACCTACTCAGAGGATAGCAACTTACCAATCAAGAGAACCCACATTAGACTTTTCATGAAGGAAAAATACGCTTTTACCTTGTCTGAGACATTATACGCAAGGGTTTGTTATAGCATCTCTTATACCTTGATCAATAAACTGTAACCCAGTAATTATAATTCTCTTCACAAGTGCACTATTAATAATAGAAAAAGCAAGTACCCTGAATGTCCATTAGTAGAGAAATGGGTAAATTCAAAATAATCACATGAAGGAATATTCCACAATAGCCAAATGAATGACTAGATCTATATATGTTGTCAAGGATGGAAATAGAGTGAAGAAAGCTAGTTGCAAGATATTAATACAATCTGATGCCACTTACACAGTCCCTTTCTAAACAAACACCCAAACAAGATAAATCTCTTTATTACATATAGGCATATGAAAATAGATGTTTTAGTACTAGGCTGAAATTGTACTATAGTGATTACTGTGGAGTAGGGAAGGTAAGCTAGCCAAAAAGGAAGAATTTCATATGTTTAAAAATATCTGTAATACTTTTTTTGAGAAAAGGTTAGAAATAAATGTGTCCAAATGTTAACACATGTCCAAATTTATTCATTTAGTATGGCTGATACTTGAATGCCTACTTATTGTCCTCTGTACCTTCCTACTTGCTTTCTTGTTGATTTTTCAACAATGACAAAATATCCAAAGATGTCTGGAGAGAGAAAGCTCCCCAAAGTAAAGTTGCAGGCTCTCCTGAGTTCTGGTAAGATGGAGGAAGAGTAAGGATGCTGGGCTTACCTCCTCTTCACATATAAAACAAAATAAGTGAATTTAAAACAATGGTCCCTGAAAGACTGGAGGACTATGTTTTTTTGCAGGGAAAATGATGTGGCAAAGAGGATAGGAAAAATTACATTTTTGCTTGGAATGCTGCTGGGCAGTGTGACACAAGAGAAGGAGGAACTGCTGCTATTTGGAGTCTTTTTTTTTGTTGCTGATTGAAGAACTCATGCCCATATCAGGGAATTTAGAACCTGGGTGGGAGGGACTACATTGGGTAAGGATGTGTACACAACCAAGTGTGACTGTTCAGACAACAATAGACTTGGTGGGAGAGTAGAGATCTGTGGCCAAATGCCTAGAAAGCAGATAGATGCCAGCAAGGGCAAATGTCATACTACTAAAAATCAACCAAGAAATCAGGGTCAGATGTGTAAAAACTACATCTCTGTGACTTGAGACTTGAGGCCATTGCTTAGTCCTGTGATTGCTGGTACAGTGTTTATCTAAGGTGGTGAATGTCAGTTTGAGCCTGCAGTGTCTGCACTTGGGCAGCTGAAACTTGAGCCTGTAGGGAAGGCCTTATGTATAGTCACTTAGTGTGAGAAGGAGTCCATATGAGACCTTGCATATAAGAGGCTCCTTTCTACCGCTGGTTTCTGTGGTATATGAAATACCTATTCCACCCACCTCCCTGCACTCTCCCCCACCCCCACCATTACTTCAAGAACATTCACCAATAGTGTTTGCTGCCTCTTATGAGAGTATAAAGTACCTATGCCCTGGCAGCAGGAGCTTGTGCCTCAGGGGAAATCTCAGTGTGTGAAAGCTGTTGAGAATAGACCCTAGTCACAGCTCTACCCCAACCACAAATTCTTTCTGGTGTCACAATCACTGAGAGAGGATTGGGAGAGGGCTGCAATGGAGGAAAATTATTGCTGACAACGTCTACAGACCCTGAGAAACACATGCCTCTCATCTGCATGTGATTGCAATTGGTACTGCCACCTGTTCACAATCCAAACACAGTTCAAGTTCACTCTGCTCCTGCCAGCACTCCTGGGAAAATCCACTGGTCACAGAATCCATGGTCTAGAGCTGGACCAAAGCTGAACTATCAGTGTTAACCTGAGGCTACTGGGGAAGTTCTAAGGAACCAGCCTAGGGGAAAGTGTTATTTCCAATCTTCCCCTCAGCTCAGGCACCTACAGCCCTTTAGGAGGTTTGAGCTCTTGGTACTCTCCAGTAGTAACCTCTCAGCTCTCTGCTACCCTGGCTCCTACCCTTTACAAGCTCTAGAGTCATCCAAGTAAGTTCAGAGGCATCAATTTAAAAAGCAATAGATAAATCAAAATTCTGGACAAACAGGATTATATCTTGCAATCTCTAAATTTAATATAAGGCCAATGCATCAAATTAAGGAAAGAGAGTTGCTTAATTCAACCCCCCCCCCACACACACACAAAATGAATAGAGAAATGAATAGACTACAAATGATGGAAAAAAACACCCCTGGGAGAAATCTAAATCCAGCAGAATTAGGTTACTTACCCAAAGAAGAGTCTAAAGCTACAATCCTAACTATGCTTACTGAAATAAGAAAATAATAATCAATAAACAAAATGATAACTTCAACAAGAATAGAGAAAATATGAGAAAACTTCAGCAGAAATAGTGGCCTTAATTCTATAAATTAATAGAACATACAACAGGGGCTCAACAGTAGACAGGAGAAGCAGCTTATAGTATCAGAATTTGAATGCAAAATAGTGGAAAATAGATCAGCAAAAGAAAAAAAATTAAAAGAAAAAAATATCTTTTGTTCTCAAAAGAAACAATATCCACGTCATAGTGATATGAGAGACAGTGATGAGAGAAAGAGGAGAAGAAACTTTGATCAAAGAAATAATAGCTAAGAATCTTCCTAACTTGGGAAATAAACAAACACTCTAACCCAAATGGTTCCAAGCAAATAAGTCCAAACAGGAACACCTCAAGGCATGTTATAATCAAACTCCTAAAAACTAATGATAAAGGAAGAAATTTATTGTTCAGAAAAAATGGCTTACACATAAGGGAACCTCTATGAGATTTCTCAGTGGAAACCTTGAAGGTCAGAAGAGAAGAGCATGATAAATTTAAAGTTGTAAAAGAAAATTATTCCAACCAAGAATATTTTATCCTGCTACACTAATATTCAGAAATGAAGGAGGTATGAAGAGTTTTCAATTAAAAAAAATAAAAGAATCACCACTAAGCCAGCCTTGCAGGAAACACTAAAGGGACTCCTATGAAAAGCAAAGAAATTTTATATAGTAAGATATTAATATCAGCGGGAGCAAATAAAGATGGGCCATCAGAATAAGTTTGTGGTCAATCCATATTCAACAGGACACGAGTACAGAACTATAAAAATATACCTCCGGATCATCTCAAAAAAAATTCATAGAAACACATAAAAAACTGATATAGGAACTCAAACATAACACAAAAAGAATATGTCAAAACACAAGAGTAGAGAATAATAAGAAAAAAATTACCAAAACCCCCACAAAACCCAAAATGTCAATAAATAGTTATATTTCAAAAATTGCCTTAAATGCAAATGGTTTGAATTCACCAATGAAAGGTATAAAGTGACTGACTAGACAAGAACACAAAATTCAACTTTTTGCCATCTACAGGAAGATCATCTTAGCCCTAAAAACAAATGCAGACTTAAAGTAAAAGTTTGGATGACAATCCTACAAGCAAATGGTAATTTTGAAAAGGCAGATCAGCTTTAATCATATCAGATAAAATAGATTTCTGGTTTAAAATGCTAATAAGAGGAAAGGCAGGATGATATATTATGATTATGAATTTGATACAAGGAGATATAACAATATGTAACCAGCAAATAATGGAGCATCAAAATGCATAAAGCAATTATGAATAGAACTATAGTGTGACACTGAAAACGACACAATAATAGTAGGGAATTTTAACACCCCACTTCCAATTGTGGACAGATCAACAGGAAAGACTAAATAAGAAAACAATGACCTCAAATGATGAGCTGGAATTAAAAGGACCTAATAGAAATTTATAAAACATTCCACCCAAGAATTTACATTTTTTCAAGGACACACAAAACATTCTCATAGATAGACAAATGTTGGGATAGAAATCTTCAATAAGCTTATGAAGACTGAAATCATACCAAGTATTTTATCTGCTCACAACATTATAAAACCAGAAATTAACCACAAAGAGAAAACTGGACAAACCTCAAAACGCATGGAGATCAAACAACGTGAAACTCAATAATCACTAGGCCAATGAGGGAATTAAAGCATAAATTAAATGAAAATGTTTGGAGAGAAAAAAAGAAAATGAAGATACAAGTTACCAGAATCTATGGGGTGCAGCAAATGTAGTAATAAGAAATAAGTTAATTCCAATACAGGCTTACATAAAGAAACAAGCAAAATTTTGAGTAAACAATTTTGCCTAAAACCTTAAAAAGTTTTAAAAAACAAAGGCAAAAGTTTGTAAGAGGAAAGAAATAGTAAAATTATATATAATAAATATTTTATATAATAAGAATTAGAACAAAAATAGGGCCTCCCTGGTGGCACAGTGGTTAAAGTCTCAGAGCTATCAAGCTATCACCAGTCACTGTGACAAGAATTTAATCCCTGGCTAAGGAACTAATCCACGGTGCAGCAGAGTTCTCCTGCCTCACCCACTGCTCCCCTCAGCAGTGTATTTCAGTAAATCTGCCTGTTCTGCTCCCCACTGTCTCTGGTGAATCTTCTCACCACCACCACAACCCCACCCCCACAACTCTGGCTTATGCCCCAGTTCTTGTATTCGTAAATAAATAAAATAAATCTTAAAAAACAAAAAAGAATTAGAGCCAAAATAAATGAAATAAAATCCAAAAAGACAACAAAGAAGATCAATAAAACCAAGTGTTGACTCTGGCTCTACCAAAAGATAACAAAAATGACAAACCATTAGTTTGAATGACAACAAAAAGGATAGCAAAACTAGTAAGTAGAATTATAAATGAAAGAGGAGAAATTACTATATATATATTAGAAATATAAAAGATCATAAGAAACTATTATGAACAACATTATGCCAATAATCTCGGCTAGAATGGATAGATTTTTTTTAAGCATTTATTTTTACATAAAAGAATTGGGGTGTAGGCCAGAGGAATGGGCGGGGGGAGTGAGAGGATTCACCAGAGACAGAGTGGGGAGAAAACAGGCAACTCGACTGAAATACACTGCTGAGGGGAGCAGCGGGTGAGACAGGAGAGGTCTGCTGCGCCATGTGGGTTAACTCCCTGGCCGGGGATCAAACTCATGCCACAGTGGCTGCTGATAGCCTCATAGTGCTGAGACTTAACCCACTGCACCACCAGGGAGGCCCTAGAATGGATAGGCTTTTTAGAACAATACAGTTTTCCAAAAGTCAACAGAAAAGAAATTAAAAATTTAAAGAGAAGTTATAATTATGGAAATTAAAAGAACAGTCAAAAATCTTCCAAGAAACAAATGTTCAAGACTAGATGGCTTTACTAGTGAATTGTACCAAAACTTATGCCAATTTTTTCAAACTCTTTCAAAAACTTGAAATAGTGGGGATACTTCTTAATATACTTCATAGGCCAGTGTTACCTTAATACCAAAATCAGACTAGGACATCACAAGAAAGAATAAGTAGGTCAATCTCTAATAAACATAGATGCAAAAACTTCCAACATAAAACGAGTAACTAAATTCAACAGTACATTAAAAAGATCATACACCATTACTAAGTGGGATTTATACAAGGATAGTTTAATATATGCAAAAAAGTTAATTTACTATGCCCCAACAATAAAAGGAAGACAAAAATCATATGATCATATCTATAGATGCAAAGAAAGTATTTGATAAGATACAGCACCTATTTATGATAAAAACTCTTAAAAGTGGTTATAAAAGTAGTAGATCTTAACACAATAAAGGCCATACACTACAAACTTGTAAATATCACACTTCATGGTGAAAAATTGAAAGGTTTTCCTTTAAGATAGGAACAAGGCAAAGATATACACTTTCACCCCTTCTATTTAATTTGGTAGTATAAGACTTAGCCAGGACAGTTTGACAAAAACAATATGTAGAAAGAATCCAGATTGGAAAAGATGAAATGAGATTATAATTATTTACAGAAGACATGATAATATATATGGAAAAACCCTGAAAACACCAACAAGGAATTACTAGAAATAATAAACGAGTAAACAGGGAGTAAACGAGTAATACACAAAAATCTGTTGCATGCCTTTATGTAAATAATGATCAAGATAGAAATCAAGAAAGCAATTCAATTCATAATCCCATAAAAATGATACGTATGAATAAACTTAACAAAATACTAAAAAAATATGACATTGTTAAAGAATATAGAGCAATATACAAAGAGATGGAAAAAAATCCCATGTTCAAGGATAAGGAGAATTAATATAGTCAAAATAACCATTCTATTAAAGCAATATACAGATTCAATGCAATCCTTATCAAAATTCCAATTGCATTTTTCAAGGACCTAGAAGAAAAAAATTTTTAATTTATATGGAATCACAAAAGACTCTTAATATCTGAAGCAATTTTTAGAAAAAAAAAGAAGAAAAATGGAGATATCATGTTACCTTATTTAAACTATATTATCAAGCAACAGTAACTAAATTGATATTGGAATAAAAATAAATACACATGTCAATGGAACAGACTTGAGAGCCCAGAAATAACTCCACACATTTGTGACAAAGGAACCACAACTGTACAACAGAGAAAGAAAAACACTTGCAACAAACATGTTAGGAAAATTGGACAACCACGTGTAAAAGAATAAAAGTGGATCACTTTCTAAATGCATATACAAAATTAAGCTTAAAATGGGTTAGTGTAAGACCTGAAAGTATAAGAGAATAGAAGAAAACATAGGCAATACATTCCATGATACAATGATTAAAATGTCTTTGGGAACTTAACCCCAATAACAAAGGAAGTGAAAGCAAAAATGAACAACTGGGACTACAAAATCTTTTAAACAGCTAAAGAAAATATCAGCAGATTAAAAGGACAGCCTACCAAATGGGAGAAGATATATGCACATCACACACCTGATAAGGGGTTAATATCCAAGGAATATAAAGAACTCATCCAAATGAACAGCAAAAAAACAAACAACTCAATTTTAAAAATGGCCAGAAGATCAAAACCGTATCCAATTCAGTGTCAGAGATAAGTAAAATGTGCCTGACTGGAAATAACCCAAAGGACAGACTCAATTGGACTTTTTTCTCCAGGTTTCCCATGGGATATGGGGTAAAAGTGGGGAGTTTTGTCTAGAACATAGAAAATACTCTGAACAGAACTAGCCCACAAGTAAGTTAATGGCATATCCATACCCAGAGTCCAGTTTCCACATTCATGATCTCCAGGGACCACGACAATGAGGCAGACTTATACTCAGGACATAAATGCAAACACATAGTCCACAAAGCACAGTGACTTGTTCTCCAGCTCCTTAATGAGTTTGGGGAAGGAATGTACTGGTGGACTTCGGGAGGGAAGAGATGTATTTGATCTAAGTGTATATGAAGTTTGTTGAATTAAAGCACAAATAAACTATGGAGTTTATAAATTATGGGACAGTTGAGACCAATGGGAAAGTGTCCAATATGACTCTTCTTTTCTTTGTCTGGTTGGACTAACTCATAGGACAGACTCAGCTGGACTTTCTGCTCCAGGTGTCCCATGGAATATGGGGTATTTTGGGAGGCCAGAATCTTAGCTCTCTAACCAGCTCTTACAATAGAGTACAGTTCAGCTAGACTAAGAAATGGAATAGTTATTCCCCCATCTCATTTGATCTCCCTATTTAGGTATTATGGACCTAAGTGGAGAAAGAACAATAGAACAGAATAAAAACAAAGGCAATAAGTGGGACTCCCCACAGTAACTACACACACTGAATTTAAGAGAAGTGGCATTAAAACAGCTCCCTCCCTTATTTCAAACAATACTCGAATATATAGGGATTTGACAGATGGTTTGCATTACATTGCTGAAGTTCTTACATTTTGATACAAGGTATTTTTTTTCTTAACAGTTTCAATTAAGATATACAGCAGATCCTCAAATAATGTTTCATTCAACACCATTTAATTGTAACATTGATGAGGAATTAACTCCATTCCTATTTGAGGTCATTGTGTGGAGTCGCAGGTTCTCCCTAGGTCTTATCACTACTTACTCTGGTTTCCTCCCACATCCCAAAGATGTATATGTGAGGTTCATTGATGTGATTAGATTGTCTCAGTCTGAGTGTGTGTTTGTGTGTGATGTGTCCTGAGCTGGGAAAGGGTCTTGTCCAGCTTTGGTGCCCTCCTTGTGCCTGAGCTGCTGGAATGAGCTTAGATCACCACAACTTTGCACTTGAATAATCAGGTTAGAAATGAACAAATGAATACAAATTATTGCTTAATATCAGAAGGGTTTGTGGTCTTTAATTGGATGTTGGCGTGAACAGAAAAATGCCAGTGTAATTCAATTAGCCTATGGCAAAATTGGCTTTGTGATGCATTATTTAACTTAAAGTCCAGTTTCTAAGAACCTATAAATAATATTTAGGACATACTGTAGTTCATATATAATGTCACTTAAAGTAAAAATTCAGTGCTTTTTAGTGTATTCACAGATATGTACAACGATTACCACAGTCAATTTAGAACATTTTCATCAATGAACCTTGAAAAGATTCGTTACCCTTTAGCTATCTCCTTCTATTTGCAAGTCTCACCTCTAGGGAACCACTAACTTACCTTATATCTGTACTCCATGCCATTCTAAACATTTCATATGAAAGAAATCATGTGACCTTTTGTGACTGACTCCTTTCATTTAGCACAAAGTTTTTAAGATTTATCCATGTTGTAGCCTGTATGAGTGCTTCCTTTACATGGCTGAATACTATTTCATTGCATTGTTATTACACATTTGTTTATCCATTCATTCTTTTGGGTTCTTTCCACTTGGAGCTATCATGAATGATACTACTATAAACACTGAAAGTTTCTCTTGGCTATAAGAGTAGAATTTCTGTGTTACATGTAACTGTTTAATCATTTGGGGATTAAATGATCCACTTTGGTTTTCCAAAGGGGCTACATGATTTTACATTCCCACCAAAGCATACGGGGGGTTTAACTTCTCCATCTTCTCACCAACACTTGTAATGACCTCACTTTTTTATTATAGCCATCCCAATAGGTGTGAAGTTGTATCTCCTTGTCTTGATTTGCATTTCCCTGATAACCAATAATGTCAAGGATCTTTTCATGTATTATTGGCCATTTGTGTATATGTTATAAAGTGAATATATATTTATAATTCTTGTATCTTCTTGATGCATAGATTTTTTTTATCATTATAAAGTGGCCCTCTTATTGCCAGTAATATTTTTTATTTTATTTTTTATTATTCATATCTTTTACATTATTGTGTATTCCCATATTCCCCATAGGTTACCCACCACTGATTCACCCGTGAACCATCACCATAGTCCCTTGTAACAGGAATATAGGGGAACCAAATAAGAAAGTGATGTTCAGCAAGGGAGGGGGAGGAAAAGTGCTCAAAAAGGGGGAGAAAAGAAAGCAAGGGTCTCTATTGCTAGTAATATTTTTAAAGTCTATTTCATCTGATATTGGTATAGCCATTCCAATTGAATTTTTCAACTATTATTGGTGAATTGTCCATTTTCCCCTTTATTTTCAGGTCAACTTATGTCTACGATTTTGCTTTTTGTTTTCTATATGTCTCATGTATTTTTTGCTTCTCTCTTCCACTTTTGCTGTTCTATTTTCTGATGTAGAATGTTTCTTTATGGACATTTCACTGTATTAAAATATTTAGTGATTGCTCTAGGGTTTACCATAGACATCTTATTAGAATTGTCTTCTGGTCAAAGATAAATACCAGATGGTTTCACTTATATGTGGAATATAGATAAACTAAACAAAATGTCAATGAAGACAAACCTTGAAAGTTTACCAAAGACATGAGACATCCAGAAGTGATGGGAGGAGGGTGGGGAGAGGAGAGAGGTGGAAACAGGAACAGGAAGAGCACACTGGACTATGCCTAAGGCTACCAGAAGGGGGATATGGTGGGGGGGAGTAAAAAGGAGAAGGGGTCCAGTGGAGGACTAATGGGACTTTGGTGGTGAGTGTGGTGAAATAAGATAAAATTACAGGTGTAAACCTATACTCCTAAGGCATATACTGTGTTATAGATCAACATTACTTCACTAAGTATAACTGAGCAAAAATAGTAATGCCAAATAAGGAAAATAATTGTCTTCTGATTCATACTAGTTTAAACTCAATGATATATAGAAACATTACATTTACACAGCTATAATCCCTTTTCCTCCCCTTTGTCATATTGTTATACATATTAAATCTATTTATATTGCAAATTCAACAAGTCATTGTTAGAATTATTCTTTTACATATGTGTCATTTCCCTAACCAAACAATTTTTCTTGAACCTACCTCCCTTTGTGCTCTATTTGATGTAACATTCTCATCACACATTTCTTTACTTCCTTTAGCTCTGTGGGTGTATTTATGATGGATTATTTGAATTTTCTCTGAAAAAAAAAATACACTTGTCATTCTCACAGGCTGTCTCTTTGCCTGCTTTTCTCCACAATTATGGCTCATATTTTAATGTTTTTATTCATTTTGTTTGTTTGTTTTGCATGCCTCATAATATTTTGTTGGAAACCGAACATAATACATTGTAGCAACTCTGTATATTGGTTTTCCCTACACTTGAGAACTTATTATTTGCTTGTTTATTTGTCTAGTGATTGGATGTATTTTTTTTTCTTGAAAACTGTTTCTGTTCCCACAGTGTTAAATCTGATCCTGCTCCTGAAAGAAGCACAGTTTTGGATATTCCCATAATCATGCATGGATAGCAATGGTTTTACTAAGATTCTCAGCCACTCTTTCTTTTTCACATCTAGCCATTTAGTTTCATTAGTTGGTGACTATATTATTATATTCAATAATATCCTTGAGTATAAATCGCTATACAAACTAATCCAATCCAATTGTGACTTCTTTAAAGTAATAGCTTCTGAGGTAAATGATATTTGTTTTGACTCTTGGAGGTTTCCTCCCTCATGACTTATTTTGGGTTTTCTCATATAAGCTAGCAGACCTACAGGCTAGCCTAAATCTTGAATCTTTCCCAATTCCCTTTTACTATCACTTCCTTAATTTTTGAGAACACCCTTCAGTTTGCCTCCCTCTAAGTACTGTTGTAAATTAATTCAATTCCTTTGCAGAAACATTAGGATTATATTTTTTTGTGGCCTGCTTCTTCTCTTTTTGACACCATCCTTCAGCAAAATATGTGAGTCAGCATTCTGGCACTGGGGATGGGACCAATGGCAAGCCTCTGAGTAACACCCCTGTTCTAGGAGCTGACTGCTTGATGGAGAACTAGAGACACCCAGAGGTTCTTTCAGCTTCATCTTCTGACACCTCATGAGCTGAGACAAGTGTGATCAGGGTCATAGTCTTCTCATCACTCTATACCTAAAGTAGATCCTCCATTCCACAAGCAGGAGCTGGGTGGCAGGAGGGAACCCCACCACTCAACCATACTCATATCAAATTTAGTCTCAATAATTGATGCTATGTTATCCCAATAAAAATCTCAATGACATTCTTCAAAGAAATAGATCAACTACTGATGAAATTCATATGGAACCACAAAAAACCTCGCATAGCTAAAGCCCTCCTAACTAAAAAGAAAGAAAATGGAGGAATTTCACTCCCTGATTTCAAATTATACTACAGAGCCATAATAATTAAGACAGCAT